>CABHPQ010142991.1:45936-61182 GCA_902168405.1 Peromyscus aztecus
GTGGACTGGTGGCTGTGGAGCCCCCATGGGACTGGACTAGGCCCTCTGGACACGGAAGATGGTTGTTTGGCTTGAACTGTTTGGGGGACACCCAGGCAGGGGGATCAGGATCTGTTCCTGGTGCATGGGCAGGCTTCTGGGAATCCTGTACCTGTGGTGTGACACCTTGCACAGCCTTGGTGCAGTGGGAAGGGGCTTGGACCTGCCTAGGCTCAGTGTGCTGGGCTCTGCTGACTCCCCATGGGAGACCTCAATTTGGGGGAGGTGGGGATGTGGGGTGGCTTGGGAAAGGGGGCTGGGGGATGGGAGGAGGGAGGAGGGGGGTGTCTGTGGATAGCATGAGGAGTAAGAAAATTTCTTAATAAAGAAAAATAAAATAAAATTAAAAAAAATAGGTGTGTGTGTATTGTTTAAGAGAGCACATGTGTGTGTAGGTGTACATGCATATGGAGATGACTGTGTGGTGGAAGTGTGCATGTGAGTGTGTTTGTAGGTGTGCATTGTGGGGGGTAGAGATTTCATGTGTATTTATAGGTGTGTATGTGTGTATGTATCTGCTGCCTGACCATGTGAATCACACATGTGTCCCCAGTACTGAGTAGACTTGGGAGAATTTAGTAGCATGAGCTTTGTCTCTTACCTTTACTCATTCAAACCACTGCTTCTCTAATGATATGATCTTTAATAATTTTAATAAAATGTTCAAATACATGGGGAAGTTTATCTGAATTATTTCTCTGAGTGGAACATTTTCTAGGTAAGACCCAAATTGTGGAATAGTGGATAAATCTGCTACACTGATTGATTCTGTGAGATCTGCCCAGACAATGACAGTGATAAGCACTTTGCTTTGCTGTGCACCTGGCCTGGGTCAGGAACTCTCCTGTTATTAAGTAAAATCCACGATTAAGAAGAATTGGAAGAAATGTGTCCAGAAACCAGATTACCATGGACTATCTAAAATGACCCTTGAGAATTCAAAGGGTGACAACACTGACATGTGGCTTAGAATACAATATGATTTCTACTCAAAAGTCCAGGAAACAAACAAAAATGCTCATTAAACCAAATCACCACATTATATAATAAATAACATCTACATGAAATTGTAGTAAAATGATGTCTTAAAAATTCCATTAAATAGAACACACATTAAAATGTATCAGATTGTTGCAATAAATATTCAGGATGGGAGATACAACCAATAACTACTAGAAACTCATGCTTATAAAGTTTTAAAATATTGAAAGGAATTATACTGATTTATCATTTTAATTAACTCAATAGAAGAACCATAAATATGCATGTATAAGGTGATGGAATGTAAGCATACTTGCTAACTGTGGTAGTAATAAAGCTTTTCATGACATGATACCAGAATGACAAAGCCCTACATCTCCTCAGAGACAATTAGCTCTGATTGGTAGAAAGTTAGAAAGACTAAACACTGGGATAAATGTAATGTGACTATCCACTCTGCTTATGGATGTTTATGTCCATTCATATCTTGTCATTTGCACACACTTATCAGATGTCAATATGTGTGTTTAAATAAGGAAATAAATCTTCGAACAAAATATAATTTATTTGTCTGAGGTTAATATAACCGCTGACAGGCATTACACCTTATACATTTCTGTTCCATAGCATCAGTGGTTGCTATGGAGAATTCATCTATAAATATAAGCCTAAGAGAGAATCTGACAAATGTAGTCACTTTGCTGTCACTCAAGTCTGAATTCACTCATCAAATCTCAAAAGATGCTGGTTCTTGCGGTAGTGCATCACCAGGAGGACCAAATTTAAAAATGTGCCTGTACAGTAAAATGTGTTACATACAACAATTCCTGAGGTTGCTTTTTGGAATATTTGGAGACATGTGCATAGCCCAATAAAATGGTGTGCACCACCCCAGTCATATTCCAAGCAGGGGAGAGTTCCACATACCGCACCTTTCCCTCAGCTGACTGATGTGAGTCTGGAGTCTTCACAAAGCCTGTTTATTCCCTATTCTGTTGCACATATGTGTTTTTCATTGGTGATTTCCACAGTAACATTTTAAATTATTATTTTATATGTATTTTACTTATTGTGTGTTCACATGTGTACAAGTGGGGCAGGCTGAGAGTTGATTTCATGTCACCTGTGGAGGTCAAGAGGAATTGATGACAGTAAATTTTCACCTCCCTTAATCTTAGTATGTTCCAAGAATGGACCTCATCTTGTCACTCGCTTAGCCATTAGCCAGTCCAAAGTTTATAGTGGTATCATACTGAAGGAACTGTAACCTGAATAGCTTCCTGCCTCATGTTCCTAGAGCAAGACAGGTGATATATGGCTTGGAGATTACATGGACTGGATAATCTTCAATTCAGACTCAACTTACAATGCTGTTCATTCAATTCAATGTCAATTAACAGTTCATAGTAAATAAATTGTGCATAAGTAGAGACACAGGACAATAAAGTTTACAAGGTGGTCTGCACTGAAAATGTGATCAGAGCCTCACAATAGCT
Organism: Peromyscus aztecus; assembly: GCA_902168405.1. NCBI lineage: Eukaryota > Metazoa > Chordata > Mammalia > Rodentia > Cricetidae > Peromyscus > Peromyscus aztecus. The sequence continues at coordinate 48,453 of CABHPQ010142991.1, forward strand.
TAGGCTTGCACATCTTAGAGGAACAATCATTTGCTATTTGCTAATAAAGTGTTCATAGACACTCTATAGAATACTGCTATTCAAATAAGGGCCGTTAAATGTATTTATAAATAGAATGAATTTAAAATCCAAAATCCAATATGTCACAATTTTAATTTTGAAAGCTAAAACAAATAGGATTTTCTTAACAAATAGTAAGTAATATATTTTGTTCATGTTAATCATCAACATCACTATGATATGTAGCTTTCAAAGCAGTAATGTTTAGATACAATGCTTGGAATTTCAGAATAAATGTTACATCATAGCTTCTTTCTCATATTTTTAACACTAGGTGACTAACTTTAGGCATTTAGACGTCCTTAACTAATGGATCATAAAAAGATAATCCATTCCTGGGTTTGAGATTTTGATTTAATGATTCATATGTTCTGAGAGCATTGTCATTCTCCCAGGTGGGGTTCCTTTGTTTAGGCCCAGTTTGTAAAATTTTTGTGAGGTGGTAAGAGGATTCAGTGTGTGAAATTTCTTGCTTCTAGTCCTGTCAACCCAAGTTTGATTACTGGAAAGAGAAAAATGAACTGTAACAAATTGTTTTCCGACATTCACACATCTGTAATTTGCAGCAAGATGTCAAATAAGACTTTTTTTTTTTGTATCAGGTTGTCTTCTGCCCACCAGCTCTGTGTTTACTCTCAACCACAGTGATACATGCTTTTACAAATTCCTGTGATGTTCTCAAGAGAGCATAGGTATGAAGGTGGGTTGCTGCAGATGAGCTCCTAAGGGCTCCAGGAGGCTAATGTCAAACCAACAGAGGTTTGAGGAGTCTACAAAGAGTAACACTGGATCTTGCTTTCTAGATTAATGTTTTTCATAAGTAAAAAAAATGCAAGCATGTAATTTCATTCTTGTAAAAATGTAACATACACCCTTTGAATTATAAGTTCACGTGAGTGAGGAAAGTGCCATCAGAATAATTTGAGCCACAATGCTGGACAGTATTGCACATTCTGAAAACCTTCCTCTGCAGTGGCTAAGGCATACATTTGTCACACTTCAAATGATCCAAAGAAGGCCTCGTTCGCTAACACAGATGACAACAAAAGGCGGCTTTCTAATAGTATTTTAGTAATAATCTGATATCAGTGTGCTGCTGGGGAGAAACTCAGTAACAACAAACGCTCCAAAAAACAGATTAAGAAAGTGTGAAATCAGTGCTGAGTTTTGGAAGAACTTCTACCTCTGTGTGATGCAGTAAAAGTTACCCTGAAAATACTTCTGATATTCTGGTCCTCACACAAGAGAACATGATGGTATTTTCAATGAGTCAACATTAAGTCTATACTGAGAAATGAACACATGGTCACTGATGTCCAGATAAAAATGGTGAAATATTATGCTCATGTGTTGTGATGGATTCCACCCAATCTGAAAGAGATAATGAGCATCAATAGATATGGAAGTCTCTTGGAGAGGTACATTTCTGTTCCTTGATTTTCTTGGATTTTCAAGTCAGAAGTTGGTAACTATTGCCTCATTTATTCCATAAGTAGTTAAGTAGTTACTAAGACCAACATTGTGGGCCAAAAGCCATATTTTCTGCCTTACTAACTATTGAAAACACAGTATTCACAATGCAGATATCAACAGATCATGGGGAACCCAGCCACAAGGGATACGTCCATATCACAACTCCTGCATCTATGGCCCAGGGAATACTGAAGAGGATGGGGTGGAAAAATTATAAGAGCCAGAATATCAGGAAGTCTGCTGAGAAAAATTCTCACCTAGAAATGGCTGCATAAATAAAATAGGAAAAATGGTAGTATTAATGCACATGTTACTACAGAAGGGGAGATTTTTGTGAGATTACACTCATAGACAAAGAACTACAAACAACCAATGACTACTGGGAGAAGGAGGATTAGCCTGTCTTCTCTGTGTAGCTTTGTGCCTTTCCTGGATCTCGCTCTGTAGACCAGGCTGGCCTCGAACTCACGAAGATCTGCCTGGCTCTGCCTCCCGAGTGCTGGGATTAAAGGTGTGTGCCACCACTGCCTGGCAGGGGATGAGTCTTCTTACTGGTTGTCCAATGTAAAGTGGTCAGCTTGAAGCCACATATACACAAACAATAAAAATAGACTGAGTAATTATATATACATATATAATATACATATATACATGTATTTGTCCATATATACACATACATTTGCGCAACAATAATATCAAAGGAAAAGGGACAATCAACTTAAGAGTTGGGGGAGAACATGGACATGGGAGATATTGAGAGAGGTTAGCTGGGAGGTTGTGGGAGGGAAGAAATAAGTATTTGATGTAATTATATTTCAACTAAAATGTATTTTATAAAAAGAAAAAAGTGATAGCATCCTTCATGGATTGAGGAAATTAATTAGGGCTGAAAGGTGTATTTTTCTGACCTAGGCATAAGCAACTGAATAGCACATGCAGTGGCTGAAACATGGGAAGTCAGAAATCAGTTCCTTCTATACTTGTAGCACACTTACTGATTTCCATATACATTTAAATTACCACAAATGCTTCTTTATTTCTGAATTATTTAGACATTACATTTGTATATATTCATTAAAATATAAAATGATGTAAATGTAAACCTTTCTTTCATAAATGATCTCTAAATTGTAAATGTTCTTTAAAAATCCATTATTTTCAATATTTTTCTATAATGTATTTTATGAATATATAAAATATTAAAATAAATTGGAGCCCACCCCATTAATTTATAATTATCCAGATATTATCCATCACAATATATAAAGTTTTCAGGTCAATTAACTAAAAGCATTGACAATTATCAAAGCAATAAACCACAGTCTAGCAATTATGTTTTACATAAAGTTTAATTCATAATTAGACAGATGATATAACATGGAAAAATGGAGGTTGGAGTGATCTTATCACAGTGTCTTAGGATTCACCATGCATAAAAGATGACCTGTAGTTGGGCACACAAACACAGCAAGACCCCAGTAACGGCAGCATCTTCCACATGGATCCAAAGCAGAACAGTGGGGCTGCTTTATCAGCAGTTCATTTGCTAAGATATCGTGACAGCAGAATAAGCTCTCTGATGCAGCAGTAAGAGGAACCCATCCCTGGTAGCCAGCTGTGGAGCTAGGTGACCTGAATGTAGGGTTGCACTGGGAACAGGAACACGGGTGGTCCACTGACTCCAAGTGAAGTGTGGTGGCTGTAGTGTTCCTGGTGGGCTTGGGAAAAGGCTGTGCTTCCTGGAAGGTGGAATGTGAAATTCTTCATATTAACTACAGGAAAAACCCAACAGAATATTACAAGCCTAATTATGGACTATGAAAGAAAGGGGCTCCCAACCTCATAAAAGAAATACTATTGGATCTGAAATCCACAGATGAACACCAGCACAGCAATAGTGGGTGACTCCAGGACCCATTCTCACCACAGGCAGGTCATTAAGAAAAATAAATAGAGAAACTCTGAAGTTCAATTACATCATGGATCAAGTGAATCCTGCTAATGTATATAGAAAATTCCATCCAGTTCCTGAAGGATACGTATTCCTCTCAGCAGCCTAAGCAACTTTCTTTAAAATTGACCATGTATTAGGACACAAAATAAGGCTCAATAGTGTAACTCGAGTCTTAAAAGGTCTTAATAAATAAAAAACATGGAGCCAGAAATTTGGGTTAAACCCTTAGAGAGAACAGGGAAATAGGGAAAGCCACCAGCCAACCTTACCTCACCAACTCTGCAGCTTCCAAATTAGGTGACTTCCTGTCTGCCCAGGCTCACACGCCTTGCTTTCCGCCCTCTCCTTGGCTCTTAGCCCAGCTATTGCACTTGCTCTTCCTACACAGCTCTGTCACTGTCTGTCTGTCCGTACAGACCTCCATGTCTCTAAGGTTGGTACTGGGATTAAAGGCGTGTGTCACCAAGCTTGGCTCTGTTCCCTAGTGTGGCCTTGAACACACAGAGACCCTGCCTGCTAAGGGATTACAGGTGTATGCTGCCTGACTTCTTGTTTACTTAAAATGGCTGGTCTTTTCCCCCTGATCTCCAGGTCAGCTTTATTTATTAATGCACAAATAAAGTATCACCACATTTCAGCACAAATAAAATATCACCACATAATAGTTATAGAAACATTGAAGACACATTTTGTTTTTTTTTTCTTTTCAGTTTTTTTATTATTATTAAGACATTTTCTACTCACTTTACATACCAACTACAGATGCCCCCTCTTCCCTCTTCCCACCCCCCAGCCTTCCCCCGCAATCTACCCCCATCCCCACATTTTCCAAGTCAAGGTCTCCCATAGGGTGTCAGCAAAGCCTGGCACACTCAGCTGAGGCAGGTCCAAGCCCCAGCCCCCTGCACCAAGGCTGTGCAAGGTGTCAAACCCTAGGCACTGGGCCCCAAAAAGCTCACCCATGCACCAGGGATGTATCCTGATCCCCCTGTCTAGGGGCTCCCCAAACAGTTCAAGCTAAACAACTGTCTCCCGTTCCAGAGGGCCTAGTCTAGTCCTATGGGGGCTCCACAGCTATTAGTCCACAGTTCATGGGTTTCCACTAGTGTGACTGGTCATCTCTGCACATTTTCCCATCATGATCTCAATGTCCCCTGCCCAGAGAATCTCTCCTCTCTCTCATCGATTGGATTCCTGGAGTTCAGCCTGGTGCCCAGCTGAGGATCTCTGCATCTGCTTCCAGGCTGTGGATCTCTGCATCTGCTTCCATCAGTCATTGGGTGAAGGCTCTTTGATGACAGTTAGGGTATTCACTCATAAGTGGATACTAGATGTAAGGCAAAGGATAACCAGACTACAACCCACAGCTCCAGAGAAGCTAGTTAACAAGGAGGACCCTAAGAGGGACACATAGATAGCCCAGCAAAGGGGAAATAGATGAGATCTACATGAGCAAACTGGGAATGAGGGAAGGGTGGAGGGCAAAGAATGGAGGATGAGAACATAAGGAAATGGAAGGGTCGAGCTGTAACAGGGACAGAGTGGGAGAGCAAGGAAAGAGATACCATGATAAATGAAGGAAGACATTATGGGAATAGGAAGAAGCAGGGTGCTGGGGAAGTTCTCAGGAATCCATGAGGATGACCCCACCTTGGACTACTGGCAATGGTTAAGAAGATGCCTGGTCTGGTCTACTCTGGTGAAGCCACATTTTGTATTCTATATAACCATCATGGAATAAAGCTAAGTATCAGCAGCAATAGACACTAGAGAAAGTTTGCCAATCCATGGAGACTAAAGAAACCTCTGCTAAATGAACTGACAAAAATATTGAACCAAATTGAAAAATAGAAAAAGAGAGATAATTCAATTAACAAAACTGCACACGAAAAGGGACATACAACCACAGAAAATTCAGAGAATCATAAGTCCATACTTTAAAAAAAAAAACTATATTCCACCAAACTGGAAAATTCTAAAAGAAATACATGTCTCACCAATGCTAAATCAAGACGAAATAAATGATTAAAATAATGCTGGGCAGTGGTGGTGCACGCCTTTAATCCCAGCACTCGGGTGGCAGAGCCAGGAGGATCCCTGTGAGTCTGAGGCCAGTCTGGGCTACAGAGTGAGATCAAGGACAAGTGCCAAAGCTACACAGAGAAACCCTGTTTTGAAAAACCAAAAAAAAAAAAAAAGATTCAAATAGGTTCATGAGATAGACAGGGTAATTCAAACCTACTGTCTACAAAAGACCCAGAGTCTGATGGATTCCGTGAAGAATTCTACCAGATTTTGAAAAAACTAACACCAATACTCATCAAATTGTTCCTTGAAACAGAAAATGAAGGAACATTTTATCAAAACCAGACAAAGATATACTAAAAAAGACAGGGAAGTATAGGCTTCCTATAATATATGGCTTCTATGTATATATAAGAGATAGACACATATATGTATATGGAAGATATGCATGAAAGCTATATGTGTGTGTGTAGAATATATATGTGGAATGTGTATGTATATTGAAACTATACATGTCTATACATACATACACAAATAAACATATATGCATGTTACAAGGCTACTAGTAGACACCACAGACTAACAAACAAACAAAAAAAAAACCAGAACTTGGTATTAAGACCCTTTTGACTGAAGACCTCACATACCTGAGCCACTGAACATGGAAAAGACAAGCTGGTACTGGCCCAGAGGCTTCATTCCCACTGGCTGGCTTCCATAGTGCTGGGAGGTGCTGTGCACATGGCTGAGGAAAAAAGTCACCATCAGTTTTACTTATCTGAGAAGCCTGAGAGATACAATAACAACTGGCCTGGCAGGTTCTGGCACAATAGTGGCACAAATCACCTGGTTGTGTTTAAAATCCACTGCATGAAAGGAAACCCATATCTGGCAGTGTTATTCTAGCCATGAACCTGTGGCTAAAGAGGTCACAGCCCCAGGGGACAAACACTACTATTTTTTTCTGCTAAGTGGATGTAGTATTAAATAGATAGATGGTTATGAGGCAGACATGATGCACTGGAAAGACGACTCGCCAGTTAAGAGCATTTGTTTTTCTTCAAGAGGACCGAGTTCTGTTTCTAGTATACACACTGCACATCACAACCACCTATAACTCCAGCTCCAGAGAAATCTTACTTCCTTTCCACCCTTGTTGGCACTTGCATGCATGTAACATACACTTACACTTGCATATACACACAAAAATCTATGAAAACAAACTTTAAAAAATTCAACAGTTTAAAATAAAGTGAGCCGTGGAGACTACACATTTATTCTGAGCAGTGAAACTAAGTATCAATGACATTTTTTTTCTTCAAACTCTAATTTTTCTATTGTTCTGGAATAGTTTGGAAGCCAATTTTCTAAATATATGTATGTTTAATATGTCTTATGATAAACAATGTCCTTACTAAAAATACAAAGAATGTTATCTGAAAATATCCTCTTGTGTCTTTTTTAGTTGTTCACTGTTGAATTCTTAAAAGTATTCCTCTGATTATAATATAGGATTCTTTCTCTCCCGTCAGTGTGACAATTATTTATGCAATTCATTGCGAAGACAGGAAACACTACAGCGTCCTGCCCTACAGAATGTTCTGCTGGCCCCAGTCTCTTTTCATAAACTAAGGACTAATGTCAGTGACCATTAGAGACAAGCGATTTCCTCCACACATCACTTTCTCATTCAGAAAGGAGTCATTGTTCCCTAACATTGCACAGGCTTTTCTTCTGATTTCCCATTGTATAAAATTTAATTAGAACATACACAGACACATTGAGAACTGATTATGTGTCAGAGATCATTCCTTAAGTTTATTGAGATACTGTCACATAATTATGCCTGCTTTCTGTTAGCCATCACATTTAAAATGGAGGGAAAATATTTCTGTGTGAGATATGTGTAACATAGACATCTCTGTGATCATATTTGTATGTATTTACGTGCACTTGTAGTTCCTTTGTATTCAGTTACAGACTCAGTCTGAAGTGTCATGAGGTTTAAATTTCAACTCTGTTTGGACGTATGAAAAGGATGCAATTCCTCCTTTGACAGAACCCCAGTTATAAGTATCGCTCATTTCATTTCATTCCCTGTGAAACAGCGGGCTCTTGCTTGGCTGTTCCTGTTGTCCATTCCCAGGGTCAAGCACCTTGAGGCAGGCAGCCAGGATGCCTTGATGGCAGAGTCTCATCTCATCTCTGTTATTCCTACTCAGACCTCTCACCCATCATCTGACAGATGTAAAGCTTTATGATGGTGTCAGCATATCATATGACGTACATGTTTGCTTTGGCCTTAGAGTACACTAATCATGTTTTCTGAGACTCTGTGCTCATCACAGGAAATGTTATTGTTTCTGGTCCCAGGAATGGAAAATGCAGAGAAATGCATGTAATTTATGGGCTCTGTTCCCATTCTATCCTTCTGTATTGGTAGGTAGTTACTAGGTATTTCCCCCATGGAACACTTGCGTAGTCCAAAACATTTCATATGTAAGTCCACATTTATGTGATAATGTCACTGACTTGTGCTGCAAACTCATTTCTTTCATTTACCAATTTGGATCGATAAGCTGTGGAAGAAAAAGTTTTCCTGATCAAATGGGAAAGAAAAGGGACTGTAATAGAGGGATGCAGTTCCCTTCTTACAACTATGCCCACATTCTCTCCAAATGAAACCCATAGCACACAGAGCTGCCTTTCTGCAGCACAACCCAAGGCTGGATGAGGGAGGACCCTGTGTGAAGGGTAAGGCTGGAGGTTCTGAGTCCTTTATTTTGAGTTGAAAGCTTTGAGGCAAGCAAAGGAGACCCCTGTGTTGGCATTCTACCGAGGGTATCAAACGCCACCAAGTCATGTTCATTAGGGCACCTTCTCCCTCAAACCTGCAGGCTCAGTGAGGATTGAGAATAATGAGAAGGGAATCTATATGGTTGACCTTAATTTGTGAAAGAATGAAATCATTTGGCCATTGTTCCCTGGGAAGCTTTAAAAAATTTAAATGCATTTTAGTCAAGTATATACTAATGCTTTAAAAATCTATGAGGTTTGCAGTTAATTATGAGAGAATTTGGGGGTTTATTCAGTAAGAGAAAAATTAATATTGGTTATCTCGAGAACAATAATAACAAAAGTAAAGCCAGTTAACATTTTTTTCACGATCAACTTTCATAAATTAAAATGTGTATGCTTCATATATAGTGGATGATTTATTAAAGCATTTATTTATTTTTATGCACATGAGTGCTTTGTCTGTGTGGATGTCTGTGCACCACACATGTGCTTGTTGCTTTTGCAGGCCAGAAGGCAGCATCAGATCCCCTAGGACTGAATTTACAGACCATTGTTTGCCATCATGTAGGTGCTAGGAACTAAACACAGGTCAAATGGAAGAAAATATGGTGCTCTTAATCACTAAGCCATAACTCCAGCTACTAGTGAATGCTTTTAAATCAGAATGTATTCAGCATGTATTCTATTTCTATTATATTCATGTAATACATTATAGACACACTCAAGCATTTTCTGATAATGATGTGTCATTGTCTAATTGCCCTTTATTTTCAAAGTAGTTTTGACAGATTTTTTAAAGCAAATGCATGCCTATGCATTTTAAACAATTTCAGTCCAGAAAAAAGAAGGGCATAGTCACTGTCAAATCAAGTTCTTTCTGTCTCCAAACTTCCCTTATTTTGAGGACAGTCTATAAACTTGAAATCTGGTGGCTAGCACAGAGAGTCAAAATGACCAAATGTGTTCACTAAGAATTCTGTGCCAGTATATCATATCAAGATCATCTCTATAGAGAAAAATTTTCTAGTACAAGCAAAGAAAGTATAGGTAGTTACAGGCTCTTTGTTTGCATGGCATTTGGTCCAATTCAAATATAACTCTTTTTTTTAATTTTGTAACTATGACAGCAAAAAATTAAAGGAAGATACATAGCAGTTGGGGTTGTAGCTGGCTGGGAGGATATGTGGTGAGCATACAAATTCATGTTGCTCAATCCTGAGTATTAATGAAAGTAGAAAAACAAAGTAAAAAAGAGGCAACAACTATAGAAAAGACATCCCCTCTTCACTCTCTGTTGATGACTTGGTACCTTCATTATTTGCTTGTGTATTTTTTTTTTTACCTTTTTCCTAACAGCTTTGGAAGAGTGAAGGATATAAATTGACTAGTGACTGTAACTACACAATAAATGCAGTGTTTCCCTCAAAACACTGCAGATCCTAATTAGTATGTTCTCATATAATTCAGTGAACTGCTATCAAAAATTTTCAGACTAGATATTTTAATGGAACATTTTCTTGCCTTGATTGATGCTAAAGGACCCCTTTATGGTACCCTCAGTGTTATAAACACTGAAATATCTAGAATGTAGAATTCTGCCTCCCTCAAGAATAATGCTCTCTAGGTTAGAACAAATAGTCTAGCCAGAATCTGTAGCTCTGCGGACATAAACCCAAGACACACACAGCAGACAGTGGTATGGCAGAGGGGGCCACATAACTAGTAGAAACAGAAACACATGAGTTCATCTTCCACATCAGTCTGTGGGTGAAGGCTAAAGAATGCTTCCTTTCCTTCTTACAAATATTTTCAATCTGTCACTCATCTAGAGAGTGTATCTCCAGCTCTCAGGGACCAGCCTCTGTCTAAAGCCCATGTGAGTTGATAAAATTAGACTTGCTTCATGGCACAAGAGATGATCAGATTCCTTGTGTCATGTATGATTTAAAAATGAATATTGCATAAGCAACTCTAGTGTTGTTTAACTCTACTCAGGCCAGCACAGTTGTGCAGTTACAGGCATTTGATCTTATGTACATTTTTAGCTCTAGAACACAAGAACCATTTGCTGTCACCATTTTTAGTTCTCTGTCTTTATGTCATTCTGTTCTCATGGATGCATTCTTTTGCCTCTAGAGCCCTAGTGTTTATACTAGAACAGGTATGCTGGATATCAATGCCCAACCTTCCTTTCTTCTAGTCTGCATGAATCTAGTTGCTCTTAGCTTTCAAAGGACATGATCCTTTGCTTAAAGTATAATTCCATCAGTACTTGCTTCCTTTCCACTCTGTAGAGACATGGCATTTTCTGCACTCTTTCATGCTTGTGCCTATGTCTACATTCTGACTGATCATTTACTCCTAAACAAACCAATCTCCAGAAGCTCTTAATCATGCCCCTGCTTTGCTTTTCCATGCTCTGATAATAAAGTTTCTCCAGCAGTTTTCATGGAGGTTGCACTGTTTCAGAGTTATTGAGAACTTTGAATCCGTTCTTGCAAGTTTTCTTTGTAAAGAGCTCTTTTTTTTGTGTGGTTTTGGTGCCTGTTGTGGATCTGGTTCTGTAGACCAGGCTGGCCTCGAACTCACAGAGATCCGCCTGGCTCTGCCTCCTGAGTGCTGGGATTAAAGGTGTGTACCACCACCTGGCTTATGAAGAGCTCTTATGCCATCTTCTCAAAGTACAGAAATCTTCCTCATCTCCTAGCAAAATGACAGTTCATGTGTTCAAAGATTTTATCTAATAGATTTCATGCACAGTTCTCTTTTCTTCTGTTTCTTCTAGTCTATGGACTTCTTCATGCATAGTATGCAATAACCCACTCATAATTCATCCTATAACTGATTTCTTGTTCCCCTCTGCCGTAAAGTCTATCTGTTAATGTCTGAATTTTGCTTATTTTTTTTCTTACATATAGTTCCTATCAATGTTTTTATATGTTTAAAATTTGTATGAAAATTCTATAAGCTAATACAAATTTCCATGCATAGCTTATTAATTGCCTTGTTTTGTTGTTTATTTCTATGATGATTCTCAATTATCAGCTTTAAATGATATATATATATATATATATATATATATATATATATATATATATATATATATCAGTCCCCATTCCCAAAGCTCAGAGAATGGCAATGTCATGGAAGAGTGGGCAGAAATAACATAAGGGTTAGAGCATGGTAAGAAGTGTTGTGAAATTCTGTCTTTTGGACATGATATGTCCATTGCAGTCATGAACAAACAGCAGCTGCCATGATCTTCAAAAGACCTGCTTCAAATTGTCAGCAAAAACTACAGCACAGACTGGAGAGGGAGCCATGAGGCCCCACCCATAGCTGAAGAGCTATTGGAGGATAACCATTGTATAACTGATAACTACTGGAGAAAGGTGAGTTGATTTTCTGTGGAGGTGTGGACACTAGTAGTTTGCTATTGTTCCAGTGGATGATCCACGCCTATGGGTATAATGGGAGCAGTAGTCAGACTCAGTAGGTTATAGAAACAAGGGAAAAGAACAAAAAATAAGAAGTCATAAAACTGGTAGAGGAATATATTGGGAGGAGTGTAGGAGTATTGAAGGAAAGGAGTAGGGGTGGATATTATTAAAATGGATTGAATACATGCATTAAATTCAAGAAGAATAAATCCACATCTTATATTAAAAATAAAGAAAAAATAAAACTTTGTTAATTGGGAAATAAACTGTTTTAAAAGTATATTTCTCTTAAGTAAAAAATCTGTGTCACTTTTGTTTTCCCCACACTCTGCTTTTCTCTCTTGGCATGCTTTGACATGTGTAAATGGATGACAGTATGAATGCCAACAATAAAATTTGGAAGCTATGAACAATGTTTAATTTTCCAAATATGGCAATGTTTTGTAAAGTACAGATACAATCTTCTCTGCAATACAAATGGGATTTTACCCAGTAGTGTGTGTTTACACTATTCATTAAACATTAATCAATTTTCCACCATATTTGATATTTGGATTTTCTCTCCTCATAAAAGCAGGAATCTACATGTTTTTAATTTTATTTTTGAAAAAGTAGAATATTGTGCATCATGAAATTATTTGGGCAGTAATTTGTCCAAATGCTGAAAAAGCATGGGGATAGTCATTAGCTAAACAGGAAATTGAGACTGTTTTTACTAGGAAGACACATGGAGAGGGAGCAATACAGATTATGCAGAGATTAAGAGAATTTCAACATCTCATAAACATTTGAATATGTCACAGTAAAGCCTCTGTGTCCTGACAGGTGAGCACAGGGTGGTTACTACCTTGTGTCAGGGAGAAATGTTCTAGCAAATATACAGAACTAAAACACTGACAGTTATGTGACCACACATACAAAATGGAGAATGAACATCACAAGACCTGTTTGGAGCATAGATGATTATGTACACATGACA
>CABHPQ010142992.1:0-49063 GCA_902168405.1 Peromyscus aztecus
GATAGATAGATAGATAGATAGATAGATAGATAGATAGATAGATAGATGGACCGACCATCTGTGGTTGCAGATCTCCCTGGGAAGCCTATTCCCTACAGACCAGCTATGACTGCTGTATTTGGATACACAAATCATCCTTCTTTTGTACTTAACTATAATACTTCTCACAACATCGCCTATTAGTTGTTTATATGCATGCCCTTTTCCTCCAGTGTAGGCTTTTGAAAGGCATGTCTGTGTCTTCCCTAGTATAAGGAAACAATTTACCAAGCGCTATCTAAATGAGAGAGCAAAGTCAGGTACAGGGCGTGACAAAGGCGGTGTATAATGGAAAACATGGTTTCATACCAGTGCTTACCGATCTTTTCCACAGAGATAATGACTTCTGCAAAGCACCATGGAGTAAGTTGGAGGATCTGGATTCTAGGGGAAAGCTGCTCTAGGGTAGAGGGAACTGGACCATGGTGCATGCAGTATGCCTACTTTACAATTGGTTACTATCATGATAAAGGGATTAATTAGTACATCTTGGACATGTGCTCTATATCAAGGGTTAGCAAACAACATTTTTAAAGGTAGAGTTAAATATTTTAGGCCTATGAGCTATAAGATTTCTGTTGCAACTATCCAACTGTCTCATTGCCACACAAAAGCAGTTATAAATAGTAAACAAATGCAGATGATATTTCCAGTGAAACCTTACTACAAAAACAGGCTCCTTCCCTGTGCGCCGCTGACTGGCCCATGTTTTATATGGATATTGTGCTTCACAGACTTGGTATCCTCTCCTCTTCACCATTTTTAATTTTGATAAAGTCTAATTTGTTAATTTGTTTTCCACAGATTCTTTTTGATATCATACCTTGTGGGGGCCCACAGAGACTCCATAGTGAGGCCTTATTCTATCTTAACTCAGGATCAGAGAGTCTGAATTTGTTTTGCCCTGCAAGGCTGCATAAAAAGATGTTTGGACCAAAGGCATGGTTACCAGGTGTCTTACACTTCAAGGCCTAATTACAGGATGCTTTGCTGTAAGGCATGGTTACCAGGTGTTTTGAAAGTTAAGGAAGGGTCTATACTTGTTTGTACTTTGTACCTTGACCTTGAAAGAGGGAGGTCTTTTGCCGCTCCCCTTGCTGGTGTACAAAAATTCCATTGGGAATAAACTTAAGGCGGCTGTGGTATTGACCCAGAGCTCTCCCGATGCTACTCTGTGTCTCTGTCTTTTTCTTTTACATCTGTTACACTAGGTGTTATCCTTTATGTCTCTATTTTTCATATCTATTATTTCTTAATCCTCACTCCTCCCTTCTAGGACTGTTCGACAGGTTGGGGCTGGTCCCTGACAATACCTATAAACCTTTCCCTATCCCAAGCTCACAAAGATTTTTTTTTTAAATATAATTTTTGCTTCCATGCTTTATATCTTTGGCACATAATAAAGGGTGATCTTTAGGAGGAAGAGTTAATACAAGAAAAGGAGAGAGGGAAGGAGGAAGAAAAGGAGAGGGAGAAATAGATGGAGGACTTAATACAAATAAAAGCTCCCCTTCCCTTTTTTCTTATTCTTTCTGCACTCAACTCCTCAAGCCAAGTTCCCAAAGGCTCTTCGCATCTGAACCTGATCTTTGAACTTCCAAACTTGTTGATTGATTTTACTTGTAATTTGGGAACTCCTAACTTTTCAGTGCTATAGCATGACTTTTTCCAACATATATGCCATGTATGTTAACTTTCACCTTAAACTGCTTTTAAAATCTTACTTCATTGGCCCAGGGGTTAAAAGCACTGGCTGTTCTTGAAAAGGACCCAGTTCTGTTCCCAGAACCCATGGCAGCCAACAGCCACCTTCAACTCCAGCTTCAGGGGTTCCAACACCATTTTTCTGACCTCCAGAGGCACCAGGCCCACATGTGGTACACATGCACACATGCTGGCAAAACACTCATACACATAAAATAAATAAATCTAAAATAAAAAAAGATTCTGTCAGCATTCAATAGCATCTCCCAGGGGACCAAGTCTTCAATGAATGGACCTTGAAAGGACATTGTAGATTCAACCTAGGCACCTACTTTATACATGGAATTGGTTCTCAGAAAAGTGAGGTTCCACATTGCATTGATTGTACAACCATAGCATCTGTGAGTTCTATATTTGTAACTTTGGAAGCCAGGCATCCCAGGATTTCTCCATCCTGTGGTGCCCACTGAGGACCAGGAATTACAGACCAGTAAGGCATAAGGCTTCCCTTTTGCAGCTGCCTCTCAGGTCCTGCTATGACTTATACTACAGAAGGGAAGTCTACCACCTGTGACTTGAAATATGCCCAGCCTCAGGGTATTGACTCAGCTGGAAGCAGGCTCCTTGTCAATGAGCAGTTAGTTCCCTTCCAAGTTGCTCTCCAGTGGAAAGAATAGCAAGGACACCCCTTATCAGAAGCATGCAAGAATGAAACCTGGACAGATTCCAGGCTTTTGATTCTATCAGGAAAGGATGCATACAGCCCAAGGGCCCTCTGAACTCAGCCCTGTAATAAGAACAAATGTTCACATTTATCAAGCACCTAGTGTTTTAGCTCCTTGACCCTTGCCACACGCTGCAGGTAGCAGCATCCTGCTACTAAAGCCTGCAAATGTAAGGCTCAGAAATAAAACACCCTTGTCTACAACCAGGAACGATTTTATTTCTGGACTTGGAAAGCTGAGTTCCTCTTCTCTCTGTTGGGCAAGCCTGGGACACATGGAACCTGGGATGTCACCCTTATTCAAAGTGGATTTCCCCATGGGCTTTCAGCATACAGTATAGAAAGAATCCCTCTTCTGAACTAAGTCAGGTACAGGGCAGTGCCAGCAAATGTGGTGGCAACTGTGCCATGCTCTAGAACCCTGGTACATTGGCAGTGTAGATTATCTCAAGGAGGCTCAATACATCCAAGATTTTTTGTATTTTATTGTATACCATAAACCCCAGCTTCATAAAAATAGAGCTCAAATCCAAGATTTTCTCTTGTACTATTCTGTCTGAAGCCTTATAGGGACTTTTATTTTCCCTGAGATAAACCACTCTCAAACGAGTCTCATGGGCTAGATGCTCTATAATACCATCATACCTCCCACTGTCTGTCTTTTCCATCTAGAGAGGCCAAGTAGAGTGCCAAGGTCACGGTACATAGCAGTGCTGGCATTTGCAACCACGTTCATTTGAAGCCAAAGCACAGTTTCCATTCTGATCTGTACTTGACATTTCTTCCTGCTGCCTAGGGCACTTGCATTTTAAACAAGGTTCATGGAAAGGGCATGCATTAGTTACCTTTTCTGTCACTATGACAAAATACTTCAGGAAAAAAAATTAAGGAAGGAAAGATGGGTTTATTCTGGCTCACAGTTTTAGGGTAGAGTCCATCATGGTAGGAAAGTCATGACAGCCCTAGAGTGAAGGGGATGGTCTCACTGTATCCGTAGTCATCCAACAGAGAGAGATGAGTGCTGGGTGCTCAGCTTGCACTCTCTTTTTTATTTATTCTGGGACCCCCAGCTCATGGACTGATACCCCTAACATGTAGAATCAGTTTCCCCACCTCAATTATTTCAGTCTAGAAATTCCCTCACAGACATGCCCAAAAGTTTGTCTCCCAAGTGATCCTAGATTCTGTAAAGTTGATAACCAACATTAGCCATCTCAGGAAATATTCGATAGTGCTGGTAAAATAGAGTTGCAGCAGGGTGCTTGGAGCAGGATGTTTGGAGCAGAATCTTTCTCAACCAGTATGTTTAGGGAGAGGCTCACTGTCCTGTTACGGCAGTTGCCTTTTACCTCTAAAGGTGTGAACTGGAATCCGGGCTTTGTCATTGCATCAAGTGAATTTTCCCACTCTCCTGGATGGCTTCCCTATCCTACTTCTCATCCATTGCTGGCTAAGAACAATACAGTCCTCTTCAGGCTTCAGCTATAGGGTGTAAACTGTCAGCACAGTGTGTGGTGCGGATGCTAACATCTCAGAGAGGTGAGCCGAGTGACTTGGCCAAGACCTGGGTTTGATCTCAGATTGTCTGAGTCCCGAGTCTAGCACTCCTCTACTCCAGTGGTCCCTTTCAAACTCTAGCTTCACTAGAAGTATGAATGACTTCTGCCAAGGTGACTTGAGATTGGTTGTTTGCTGCAGAGAAGCTGTTATCTGGGAAAATGACAAAGTTGTTTTCCCTTTTGGAGTTCCTTTCTATGCCAAGGACAAGGAATCATTGTTGCTTTGCCACTTCTAGTCCATTGAGCCAGGCACAAGCCCCTCTTGTCATTATAAGTCCATGCAAACTTGTTTTGCTATTAGCACTCTCTCTGGACCTAGGTCAGGTTTGTGGGCATTCTCAACCATGACTCTGAAAGAAAATAAGTATAATTTGAGCTAAATAGCAGTTTTGCATTTGCTGGTTTGGATTGGAAACTAATAGGAGGGCAATGAAAGTTGTGAGGATGTTTTCTTACCAGCTAGGCAGTAAGTGCTGGGACTAAGAGATTAGGAGGGGTCAATTGGTGCCCAGAGCACACATCCCCTAATTGTTCTAATCAGGGTTAGAAATGTTCAAGCTGCAGAGCCTTCAGCATTGAATGCTGAGACCCTGGGTGACCTTGGGTTAAAAGTATGACTTCCTTTTAAAAAGGATCAAACAGAACGTTTTAGCTGTTAACTTTAGAAAATGGTGACAAATGCTTGTTATGGAAATTAAAAGAGCAAGGGGGTTATATAAGGTGAAAAAGACCTGCTGAACCTAGCTGTGCTTCCCAGAGAAAACCTGAAGTCAGTACATAATCCACAAATGCAGGAATGCAGCCAGACTCATATGCATATGCTGTTTGGCAAAACATTGAACTAGGCCATATACTTTTTACCCACAGAGAAACTGACTCCCAGAGAAAGGAAGGGATATGGACAGGTCATACAAGGATACAGCACAGCAAGGCTGGGCTGTCCCTGAACTGTACTGTACTTCTAGTTTAGTGCACCTTATCCATTTCTTCCCTCCAAGACCCCTCTGGCTATGCACACTCTTACTAAGATCCATGAGGAACACAAATGCAGGGGATTAGTACTGCAGATGAACACAAGAAGTAGTGAAAATATTTAACCCTATGCAAATTGCAAGTCCAACCAATCAGGACTAACAAAGGCTGCAAATGACCTTCCTCAGGTTAGTTACTAGATCTGTATTTACCCTGCTTGTGGAGGCTCATTTCATATTCTATACATCTCTAAAGGAGAACCAGTATAAGAATAAGAATGATGTGTCATGGTTTTCAACAATACTTTCCTAGTTAGCATTAAAGGCCAATTTGACACAGCCTGGAATTATCTGGGGGAAAAAAAATCTCAAATTGGTAGTGATCTTCATGAAATTGGCCTGCAGGAATGTGAGTAAGGGATTGTGTTGATGGTAAATTGTTATCGGAGGGCCCAGACCACTGTAGGCAGTATCATTCCCTAGGCATGTGGTCCTGGGTGTACAAGGAAGCTTGCAGAGCATGAGGCACACAGAGAGAGCCAACAAGCAAAATTTTGACATGGTTACTGCTTCAAGTTCCTGCTCTGATTTCCCTCAGTGGATGGACTGTGACCTGGAAACAGAAGCCAAAAATAAATCCTTTCCTCCCCTAAGCTACTTTTGTTTAGAGTGTTTATTATAGCAGCAGAAAGGAAAGTAGACTAAATCCTATTAACTGACTATATGTTTTAAAAATTATTTGAGTGTTTGGAAAATGGGAAGAGAAGACATTAAAAAGGAAGTAGCTGAAAGGAAGAGTTTGGGAGAGTTCTGTAGAAGTGGGGGTTTGTTTATATAGCTCTGAGCTTGGTGGTTTTGAGACCCTGTAAAAGTGATTTAACCTCCTTGCCCCCTCTTTTTTCTTCCAGACACCTGTCCATGTAAGGAAGAGGAAGATATCAAAGAATAATTTAACCAGAATTATATCAGTTGAGGGTGTTTGAGGGACTTTTAGTCTGGCAAGCTAATAGTTCAATGTCCCTGGACCCTGAATCTAAGTTGGAGTTTTGAGGTCTTCCTTACCCTCAATTCTATGTGAAAGGGGCTTTGAGTTAGCTTCTCCATGACCCCTCTTCCTTCTGGGTTCACCCCCACCTACAGCATACCATATATAGGAAACACTGCCTAAGCCAAAGAAGACATTGGAAAAAAAGGAAAAAAATGTGGTTGACAATAATTAACTGGCTGTTTCAGAAAACTTAGCAAAGAGTGCACAAAGAAATTATCTGTATCTGAGGTGATAGATAAATTACCCAGATATGACCAGCACACATTGTATATATGAAAGGAAATATCACACAGTACTGTGGGCATGGAGTATATATAATTGTTAGGTGTTGATTAAAAAATACATTTTTTGAAAAAAATTATCAAGTCATTCTTTTTCCTTCTAAATGCACCAGGGAATCCTATTTCCTGCAGTCTCCTGACATTTCTTGTGATAATTCTCCTTAAAGATGAGCACTTGTGGAGGCCAATGAGATAACTCAATTGGTAAAGTGCTTCACACACACAGACAGACACACACACACACACACACACACACACACACACACACACACAAGGCTGCCTATGGTGGCATGCACTTATAATCCCAACCTCAGGAAGGCAGAGTCCTGAGGATCCATGGGGCTTACCTGATAGCCAGCTGAGTCTACTTGTTGAGCTCAAAGTCAATGATAGACCCTGTAACAAAAAACAAGATAGATGACTCCCAAGGCATACAATTAAGGTTGTCATTGAAGAATTGTTTATGTGTACATGGAACTCACAGAAACATGTGCACCCATAGAAACACATATTTACACACACAAAGATTAATCATGGGTCTAACTCACTTGATTACATACATACATGCATATATGCATACACAGATTGCTCATGGATCTACTGTCAATCCCATCGGGAAAGAATAAGACCACAATTTTTGAGCCAAATTTGAATCAAGCTTTATTAAACACTGGCCAAATCCATACCAGGGATTCCTAGAGTATGGTTGTGAATTACATTAGTCAGGAGCTTATAAAAGTAAAACCCACAAGGCTACATACTTCCCTTTGTCCAATCAGGGGCAAGCATACACCCTGACATACTTCTTGCCTATGTACCTTCTGCCTCTGTTTGATCAAGCACATCCTGTGCAGTTAGGGCAACCAAGCTTGTTTACAGAAGTGAAAATATTTGGCTTGTTATCTTACAAGAACAACAACCCTCAGCATTCCAGGAAGTTGTGCAAGTGAGGCTTTCAGGTTAGAGGCATTTTGTTTTACAGATCCCTTAGGCATAGTAATTTAAATTTAAAACATATCATCTAATTATGGTCACAGTACCTCATCTGATTATGGATACATATATTCTCCGTGGTTTAGCTTTAAGAAGACCATAAACCATCAAAGTGAGAGAGCTGAGAGAGAAAGAGTCAATGGAGAACCCTGACCAGCATGTCTGAATTAGTCTGTGCCCTGCAAAATTACATTTCACAGATGTGGAGCAAGGGAGACATTTCTCCACTAATGGTAGGAGTGCAAACTTGTACAGCCACTTTGGAAATCAATAGGCAATTTCTCAGAAAATTGGCAATCAATTTACCTCAAGACCCAGTGATACTACTATTGAGTATATATCCAAAGGATACTCAATCATAACACAAGGATACTTGCTCAGCTATGGTCATAGCAGTTTTATTCGTAATAGCCAGAACCTGTAAACAACCTAGATGCCCCTCAACTGAAGAATGGAGAAAGTATGGTACATTTACATAATGGAGTATTACTCAGCTGTCAAAAACAATGACATCAGGAAATTTGAAGGCAAATGGATAGAACTAGAAAAAAATCATCCTGCGTGAGATAACCCAGACCCATAAAGACAAACATGGAATGTATTTACTTATAAGTGGATATTATAAGGTAAAGGATAAGTATGCTACATCCACAGACTGTAGCTTAGTAACAAGGAGTAAGAGGCTTATTCAACAACAAGTAACAGAGACTTAGTAACAAGGAGAGCCCAAGGGGGGGATGGATGCATGGCTCTCCTGGGGAAGGGGAAATAGAAGAGATCTAGTAGGTGGACTGGGGCCAGGTGGAGATGGGAACATGAGGGATCAGGTTTGGGGGGTAGAAGGCAGGGGACAGTACTGGAAGAGAAGACTGGAAAGTGGGGGCATTTCAGGATCAAGTAGAAACCTGGTGCAAGGGAGACCTCCAGGAATCTACAAGGATGACCCCAGCTAAGACTCCTAGAAATGGGGGTTACGTAGCCTGAACTGGCCATCTGGGCCAACTGGCAATCTTGCTGAAGAGAGGGAGGAAGGATTGTAGGAGCCAGGGAATCAAGGACATCACAAGAAGATCCATAGAATCATCTAACCTGGGCTCATAGGATCTCACAGAGTCTGGGCCAACAACCAGGGAACCTCCATAGGACCAACCTAGACTCTCTACATATATGTGACAGTAGTATAGCTTGGTCTACTTGTGGGGTCCCTAGCAGTGTAGCAGGGACTGTCCCTAAAGCTCTGACAGACTTTTAGGAACCTATTCCTCTTACTGGGTTGCCTTGCCCAGCCTTAATACAAGGGGACAGTAACAACTAGATATGATATGCTTTGTTGATCCCTATGGGAGGCCTGCTCCTTTCTGAACAGAAACAGAGGAGGAGTGGATTTGGGGGTGGGGCGGAGGAGAGGTAGGGGAAAGGAATAGGAGGAGAGGGGGAAGGGAAACTTTGATCAGGCTGTAAAATAAATGAATAAATTTAATTTAAAAATACATAAATGTGTGAAAAAATTTAAAAAAAACCATATTTCATATCAACATTATATTTTCCCTGGAGGATTATTGTAACCTCACAATCAGTGTCCCAACCTCCTGAAGAACAGCTGGAATCTTGGCTACCCCAGAACAAAAGCCTGCCTTGGGTCCTTGCTGGTGGCATTGATTACAAATTAAGCCTGTTCATAACAGTTTCTCAAGTTTTCCTGAACTAAACTTTCAAAAACTGAGTTGTGACATCCAAAATGACCACACCCAAAAGATCTCGGGCCTCAGAAGTCTCTCTTCATGTCACACTCACATGTCATTAATGGTCCATTGTCTTCAGCAGCCTGTTAATTCCTAAGGCAAAGGTAATCTTGAATTTAAAACTTTATTGAGGTATTATAGATATTTTTCAGAAAAGGAATGGTCTGTAACTACTGCTACCAAGACTTGTGGGAAATTAGGACTGAGTCCTCTGGATCTAAGAGCTGGAAGTACTTGGGGAAGTGAGGTGCAAATTGTTTACACTGAATCTACATCAGCTGTTAGTCAGAAATAAGGGACAGGATAAGGCAGGCCTGGAAAAGCATCAGGCCAGGCCAGTTCCCAAGTAGACTTGTTACTTCTGAGTTAGTTGATGTTTGTTCCTTCTGAGGTACTTAGTGCTTTCATCTAGAAAAATCTTTGTAACTGGATGGTACCAGAGGGTTGACTCTGGAGTCTGAGTCAAGGTTTCAATGCACATTGGGGAATGTGGAGCAGACTTGCTGAACTTCCCTTATCTTTCTCGCTCTCTCTCTGCCCTTGCCCTCTGGCCTTCGTAATTAAATTGGCACATCTACACCTTTCATTTTATCAAGCATAACTTCACTATTGCAAGAGACTCTCACCCAGACCAATGTCTTGATAGTCATCATAGGAAGTTCCCAAAATATCCATCAGAACTTCAGTGGAAAGCCCCAAGAGACAGTTTTTGCCTTAAGAGTATGTGAATATGCTTATCTTGTTTTACCCTCCAGCCTTAGACTGTGGTGTCCTATTGCGCAATCACAGCAGGGCCTTCCCTTTCTCTCTTGGCAGAATCGCCTTAAAGAAAGTTTCCAATTCCCCATAATTTCTCATCCTGAGTGCTGAGACATTATCAAATTCCTGTTGCCGTCTTCAACGTTTATATTTGTGGTATTTGGGGAAATGGTATCTGGCAGCCCCTAGTCACTGTCTGTACGTTAGCTTTGAGAGATACTGGATGAAGATAAGCCGAGTTGCTGGGCCTAATGGTCAAGGTCCTGGGTGATCTGAACATGCCCTCACTTTCATTTGCTCACTTACTTTCTTTTACAAACCTGACACTTGACACTATTCCAACCTATTAAATTTTATCAGCTTTGTGCTTTTATCCATGCTTTATGCTCTATTCTCTTTAAAATTTTATTTAGCCATTCGTTGAGAATATCATGCATATATACAATGTATTTTAATCATATCCACCCCACACTTCCCCTTCTAATTTTCCCCAGATCTCCCATGACCCCTCCAATTCTATCCTCTCTTTCTCTCTCTCCCTTCCCCACCACAGAGTCCAGTTATGGGCATGGTAGTAAAATGCACTGGGGCATGAGCATCCTTCAAGGAAACTGACTCTACTTCCCCCAGTAGCCATCAACTGCCAATAGCTCTTAGTTAGGGGTGGGCCTTGTGATTCCCCTCCCCCATCTACACTGGAATGTTGACTGACTTGATCTTGTGCTGATCTTATGCAGGCATCCATCACTGTTGTAAGTTCATGAGTACAATGACTCTGTTGTATCTAGATGGCACAATTTTGCAACATTCCTCTCTGACCTTCGACTCTTATAATCTTTCTGCCCCCTGTTCCATGATGTTCCCTGAGCTTTGGAGATAGAGGGTGATATAGATATCTAATTTGGAGTTATTATGCTCTGTTCTTCCTTCAACAGCTAGACATCTTTCTAATTTTCAAATTATTTTTAATTATCCATATATATACATATGTGCCAGTGTCCACAGAGGTCATGGGGATCCAATGCCTATGACATAGGCATTGGATCCCCTAGAATTGGAATTACGGTGGTTGTGAGCTGCCTGATATGGATCTTGGGAATCTAACTCTTCTGGAAGACCAGTATGTGCTCTTAACCACTGACCAGTCTGTACAGACCCTCCCTGGTCTCCAAAACAGTAACCACTTAGTCATCCTTCCCATATGAATGTCCCTTTGAATCCTTGTCCCTCAGCAAACCTGCTTTGGTTCTATGATTTACTTTAACTAATTCCATATGGTAGACCCGAAGCCATCTCTACACCTAAAACAATCTAGAAGCTTCCACTTCTGGGAACCTGAGCCATCCAGCTATCTGTGAAGAGGAAGAGATCATAGACTATTTACTAAAGGAGTTTCTACTCTGCCCATACCCAGCTCACCTCAGCCCTCATGGTTTTTTCACACAGGTATTCAACATGTAAGAGCCTGGACACCTGGATACCTGGACCCAGCTGAGCTCCTGGCTAACATACCATAGCTCAGAAGTGCTGTCCAGGTGAATTGAATTAGACCACAGAACTATCAAATTTTGCTTGCTTATCTGTTTTTGTGCTATGAGGGTTGTACCCAAGGCCTTGCACATGTGCCCAGGGTCTTACACATGCTGAATATATGCCTTACATTTGGTTATATGCCTAGACCCCAGACCACCAAATTTTGTCATGGTCTACTGCGCAACAATACCTTTCCGCACCACAGCTGGGAGCAGGAATAGCTTAGTTCATTTCCTGCTTAAGTCTCCCTGAAGGGAAACCTTCTATCATTTCCTGGCCTCCTGGTAAACTCTCCATGAACTCAATGTATTTGTAAGTGATGGCGTCCCTGTGTCCCTTCAGTTCCTTCTGGCACCTGCTGCATGCACATATTTAACTTACAGTCTAGTGTATTATACTTTGGGCTAATTAAAGAATGGCGAAGGATCAGGGAAACTTCATTCACTGGGTAAAATCCCCAGGAAGGGCAATTTGGCTGCCTGTGAAAGATCTTTGACCGTTCATGCTCTTCCTTCAATTGAATGTTCCTTTGTCTGAGAATCATTCAACCAGAAAGAAACTCTCAAGTTAGGTATGGTATACTGTACATACCTCCGCACAAGAGAGAGGCCGATGTGAAGATTGCTGTCAATGCACAGCCTCCAGCCGCTCCCCAGGCAGCCTCTGTAGGACTTCAAGAAACCTCTCTTGGAGCATCTTTTATGAAAACTCAAAGGATAAACTGTTTGTAGTGCCTCATGACTGTAATCCCAGCACTCGGGAGGCTGAGACCTGTAGATGTCCAATGGACAAGGAGCATCAGAACACAGGAACAGACAAACAAAGCATTCTTGAAATAAATTCAGACTCGCAGGATGCTAGGAACGGAGAATAGGCACAGCATGTCCACCACGGGTGGTATCTGTTTGAAAATCTTGAGGTATAGAAAACTCTGTCTTCAGGTGATTAGCTTGAACTGTTTGGGAGGCAGTGGGACCGGGACCTGTCCTTAATGCATGAGCTGGCTGTTTGGAGCCTGGGGCCTATGCAGGGACACTTTGCTCAGCCTGGGTGAAGGGAGGAGGGGACTGGACCTGCTTCTACTGAATCTACCAGGCTGAGCTGAATCCCCAGGGAAGTCCTTACCCTGGAGGAAATGGGAATGGGGGGTGAGCTGGGAGAAGGAGGAAGGACAGGGGAATCCGTGGCTGATATGTAAAATTAAATTAAATTATAAAATAAAAAATAAAAATAAATTTAAATAAAAAGCTATTTTAATGCACATCCTCAAAATTTAAAAAAAAAAAAAAGAGAGACAAAGAAAAGAAACCCTGTCTTCAAAGGAAAACTAATCATGGTAAGAAGAAATCAGTCTCCATGATGACCTAGTGTCCTGGAAAATTGTGGTGGTTTGAATGAGAAATGTCTACATCATCCCACACGTTTGCATACTTGATTGCCCATTTTTTGTGCTTCTGGGGAAGGTTAAGGGATTTTTAGAAGATGGAGCTTTGCTAGAGGATGTATGTCACTGAAGTCAGCTTTGTGGACACAGCCTGGCTCAACTTCCTGTTTTCTCTCTGCTTCAGGTTTGCAGTTAAAATGTGATCATCCAGTTTCCTGCTTCAGCCATTGGCTTCCATGCCATCCCTGCCACAATAGCCACTAACCTTCTGGAATAATAAACCAAAATAATCCCTAGCTTCCTTCAGTTACTTTTGGTCAAGGTGTTTTTTCACACCGCAAAAAGGTAATAGAGCCCTAGTGAAAACATTGACCTCTTTCTTTTCATCTGATAGGGTTTCAGGTAGTTGAAGAATATCTGATCACCATGTAAGTATCATAATAAATATTCCAAGAGCAATTACTATTTAACCAGTCCCTATTACCACATGTGAAATATTGCCACATATTTATGGTAGAGTGCAAATTAAT
Source organism: Peromyscus aztecus (assembly GCA_902168405.1). Classification (NCBI taxonomy): domain Eukaryota; kingdom Metazoa; phylum Chordata; class Mammalia; order Rodentia; family Cricetidae; genus Peromyscus; species Peromyscus aztecus. The sequence continues at coordinate 13,268 of CABHPQ010142992.1, forward strand.
CTTTATGCTCATGATATGACAAAGGCTCAATTTTTTTCATTTTAGAGTGGGCAGCATTGAGACAGAGAAAATAAGAAACTTGCTAGAAATCATTGGAATTTGGGTTCCATGAAGACTTGGACGCCAGGTGGTGGTGGCGCAGGCCTTTAATCCCAGCACTCAGGAGGCAGAGGCAGGCGGATCTCTGCGAGTTCGAGGCCAGCCTGGGCTACAGAGTGAGTTCCAGGAAAGGCGCAAAGCTACACAGAAAAACCCTGTCTCGGAAAAACCAAAAAAAAAAAAAAGAAAAAAGAAAAAAGAAAAAAAAAAAGGAAAAAAAAGAAGACGGACACTTTTCAACTCTGTACTCTTTTTCACTATGCCATACACCATAGGTGTGGTGTGGCTAAATTGGATAAAAGTGGGGGGGCATGGTGGAGAGCTACTGATAAGAGGAACACATACTAAGATGTCAAGCTGTGGAGAGTATGTGAGGTTTTAAAAAAACAATTTGTGAGAGCTAGAGAGAGAGCTCTGCTGGTAAAGTGCTTGCCTTATAAGCACGAGGATTGTGTTCTATCCCCAGAACGCATGTGAAAATGCCAAGCAGTTTGAGTCCCAGTACAGGGGAAGCAGAGACAGGCTGATTCCTGGGTGCTGTGGCCAGCATGTCTAGCCTACTTGGAGAGTTTTGGCTACCACGGTAGAGATAAGTAAAACACAGAAATAAAAAATAATCAATAATCAGGAGAATTGTAATTACACAATGTGAGGCAAGCTTGAAACTAGAAACTGATGAAAACACTGAAGAATAAATTAAGCAAAAGATATTTAAGGCAAATTATATATCTCCAAAGTGTAGTGGGTAGCCATTCCAGTTTTGATCTGGAAGTTCCAACCCCCATTGAGGCTTCGGTAACTGTCACGCCTACAAGGCAGGGCCAAGAGAGGACCCTGAAGACCTGAGATCTGGATGGGCCGGCTAGCTTGGTTCCTGGACCCTGGACGCTGGAGGTAGACCGAGCAGAGTTCTCCAGAGAACACCGCCGGACTGCACTACACCTTTCCCAGGCCCTGTAACCTATCCCTTCACTTGTAAGTTACCCCACAAAATAAACCTCCCTTTTAACTAAGTGGAGTGGCCTTAATAATTTCACCAATACCAAAGTCAGGAGAAAAGAATTTTTCAGAGCCGGGTGATAGTGGCACATGCCTTTAATCCCAGCACTTGGGAGGCAGAGCCAGGCGGATCTCTGTGAGTTTGAGGCCGCCTGGGCTACCAAGTGAGTTCCAGGAAAAGGCGCAAAGCTACACAGAGAAACCCTGTCTTGAAACCCACCCCCCCAAAAAAAGAATTTTTCATGAGAATGAAAGTACCCACCAATTATAATATTGTTGGAAAATATTCATAGAAAGTAAAAGAGTATTTATTTGTGACAATAATTGTAATTAGGCAAAGAAAAAGAGTTTAATTGTTTGCATGTAAGATACCAAGCATTTACTGGGCCGATCTCTGGGAGCCTTGTTGAAGAGAGGGAAGAGGGATTGTACAGGCAGGGGCGGGGGAGGGGGGGGGTCAAGGTCATGACAGGGTAACCCACAGAAACAGCTGACCTGAGCTTATGAGAGCTCATGTGGACTCTGGACCAACAGCTAGGGAGCCTGCATGGGACTGACTTAGGCCCTCTGCATGTGTGTGACAGCTATGTAACTTAGTCTGTTTGTGGGTTTCCTAGCAGTGAGATCAGGACCTGTCCCTGGCTCTTGGTCTGGCTTTTGGGAACCTGTTCCCCATGCTGTGTTGCCTTGCCCAGCCTTGATGCAGGGGAGGAGCTTGGTCCTGCCTCAACTTGATGTGCCATGCTTGGTTGACTCCCATGGGAGGCCTGCCTCTTTGTGAACGGAATTGAAGGAGGAATGGATGGGAAAGCAGATGGGAGGTGAGGGAGGGAACAGGAGAAAAGGAGGGAACTGTGGTAGGTATGTAAAAATAAGTAAAAAAAAAAAACACTTTAAACTATGAGAATAAGAGCAATGATGCCCACTAAATGAACAATTCAAGTAAAGCACCACCACCAAAAGAAGAAGCTGTTTCTTTATGCTCAGCCAGTGAATGGCAGGGATGTGATTTTGAACTTCAAGGCACAATTCCAAAACCCACATTGAAAGCAGATAAAGGGCTGAACAAAATTAAAAGAAGTATTATGTCAGGAATCCCCAGTAACAATCTCAGGTTTGACAGTTCCCTGTGAGAATTCACAGAGCTCAGAACAGATGTCTTATCCATTGTGATTACAGAGCAAGGACACAGGGTAGTAAAATCAACAAAAGGAAAAAAGTACACAGGCAAGAGCCAGTTCTGTTCCCCCAGGGATGTCACACAGTCAGTGCCTCATCCTTCTCCCATAAGTTTGGGACAGCACGTAGGAACTGTAGTTGGGCAAAGAATCTCCCGTGAAACTAGGTACCTAGAGTTTTTATTGGAGTCACTCACAGAGGCTTAGGAGGAACATATGACTGACATAAGTTCCTCAGTTTCAGCTCCACCCTACAGGTCAAAATAGTCTAGTATGGCTCAAGGTCTTAGATGATAGAAACAATTGCTCAACTGTAAATCATATTGTTAGCATAAACTATCTGGTGTGGATCAACTTCTCAGGTAAATAAAGACATTCTTCTTAGTTGGGATATTCCAAAAATTCAGTGGGACTTGGCAGAGACCTGAGAACTCTCTTTCTTCACTCTTTGCACTGGTTGTATTTTCTTCTCCAAAAAGCACTGAGGATTAGAGCCCCAAAGAGCTATAGCCTATCCTGGTAGTGTCTATAGATCAAGTCTTACACCTCATGTATTGAGATTGCCCGAGTAACCATGGGATGAGAACCTGTGGTCACTCCGAAAGAGATGGATCAACTGGAAGGTCAGGCATGAAGGGAATGTTTTAGCAGTTAGAAGGAAACAGACTAAGGAAAGAGTTGAGACCTATATCCTCAATTGGGCAAAACTTCACAGTACTATAGTCCATTTAATAGGTGCCAGTGATAGTCAGTAGGTGAGAATACCAGGATGCTGAATCATACCTGGGTAAAGGATGTACCTGAGTAATTGCTCTATCCTTGACCTTATGCTTAATCAGTTTATTCATGAGACATTCAATTCTGGCTGGCATTTTGTTATCACACAGAACAAGAGACAAGAAAAGAATGTGGCTTACCTGATTAGGTTTTAAAATCTGACAATGAATTTTTAAAACAAACCAAAATCTATGTCTGAAATACGTGAATAAAATGGCTATAAAGACTTCAGGAACATCAAGATTCGGTGACCAAAGAACTCATACTTTAAATAGAACAATGGATGCTATGGTGATTTGAATGAGAATGTACTCCATAGGCTCATATACTTGAACATTTGGTCTCTAGTTAGTAGACAAGTTTGGGAAGGATTAGAAGGGGTGGTCTTATTGGAGTAGATATGACATTGGAGAAGGTGTGTCACTGGGGCTGGGCTTTGGGGTTTAAAAGCCCATAACAGGCCCAGTCTCTCCCTGCCCACTATCTGCAGATCAGGATGTGAGCTCTCAGCCACATTCTTGCCTGCCTACCACCATGGACTAAACCTCTAAATTAAAGTAAATACTTTCTTTTATTAGAGTTTCCTTGGACATGGTGTCTCTTCACAGCAATAGAACAGTAACTAGAACAGATGCTTTGAAAAAAGATTAACTAAAAAAAGAATCAGTGTACTGAGGTGAAGCAACACCATGACCAAGACAATTTATAAAAGGAAGCATTTAATTGGGGATTTGCTTATAGTTTCAGAGGGTATAAGTCCATGAGCATTGTGGTAGTTTGAATGTAATCGGCCCCCATAAGCTCATATGGAGTGGCACTATTAGGAGGTGTGACCTTGTTGGAGGAAGTGTCTCACTGTGGAGGCAGACTACAAGCTACACTTAGTTTAGACCACTTCCTGTTGCCTGCGGGTCAAGATGTAGGACACTTGGCTCCTTCTCCAGCACCATGTCTGCCTGCACACCACCATGTCATACCGTGATGATAATGCACTAAGAGCTCTGAAAATGTAAGCCATCCCAATTAAATGTTTTCCTTTATAAGAGTTCCCGTGGTCATGGTGTCTCTAGAAACTCCTAACTAAGACAAACATCATGGTAGGAAGCATGGTGACAGACAGGCAGGCCTGGTACTGGAGCAGTATCTGAGAGCTCATATCTTATCCACAAGCAAGAAGTGTGTGTGTGTGTGTGTGTGTGTGTGTGTGTGTGTGTGTGTGTGTGTAAGAGAGAGAGAGAGACAGAGACAGAGAGAGAGAGAGAGAGAGAGAGAGAGAGAGAGAGAGAGAGAGAGAGAGAAAATGGGCCTAGTGTGGACTTTTGAAACCTCAAAGCCCACACTCAGTGACACACCTCCTACAACAAGGCCACGGCTCCTAATCCTTCCTAAACAATCTACTGATTGGGAACCAAACATTCAAATATATGAGTTCATAAGTGCCATTCTCATTCAAACTATTACATACCAATCCCCAACTCCCATAGGCTTGTAGCTATAATCATAATGCAAAATGCATTTAATCCAAATACATGCTCCAGATAAAAAGTGATTGTGAATAAATAGTTTTAAAATTTTAGTAAAAAGATGAATATTAAAATCAATGAAATGCAGATTTAAGTCTAATAAAGTATTTCAAGTATGGTAATTAGGTAGAATGAATGACAAAAAAGAACTAATCTTGCCTCAGCAGATGCAATGTAAAAATCAAATTACAATAATAATCCAAAATTTTGTGCTTCAATTTCAGGGAAGAGATGGACATACGGTTGCATGAATTACAGTGAGTTTCTGAGTTTATGTGTAAGACTGACACTAGATGCTTGTTCAGTTCTTATTTTGATAATAAAAAAACACAACCTTAAATACATTTTTTAAATTTAGCAGTTAATGTGCTCCAGTACAACTAAGCTCCTGTCTATGGGAACTGCCCCCAAGATAGACAGATCCTGGATTGCAAAGAGTACAACTTATTAGGTTGAGGGCTTTACAGATAGAAGTATGGTTTTGGGTAGGAGCAAGACCAAATGGTTCTCTGTGATTAAATCTGAAGTAAGAGTGTAGATTCAGGTAGAGATGAAAGTGATCTCCCCCAACCTGGGATATACCTGGTTTATGCAAGCTAATATGAAAGAGTCAGGCATATGCTTGGTGCCAGTGTCTGATCACGGAGCTCCACATATTACTCAGCAATGCTCTCTGCCTTTACTGTGCTAACTATGTAGGGAAAATAGGTCATGCTACTTGAGGTACTCATTGCATTTACAACTCAGCATGGCTGCAGTCATGCCAAGCTGAGTCCCTACAGAGTACCAGTTACAAAATGGAGCCCGTAACTTCCAAATTGCTTTGAAAAGAATTCTATTTCATTGTTCTCCCACCCCGTCCCTCCCCCAGCTCAAACATCCCATTCCCTTATGTTCTCATCCCCTATCACCTACCCTCTATTGCTCCCCTCTTGCTCCCAGTTTACCAAGGAGACCTCATCTATTTCCCCTTCCCAGGGCTATCCATGTGGCCCTCTTAGGGTCCTACTTGTTAGCTAGCTTATCTGGAGCTACAGGTTGTAGTCTGGTTATTCTTTGCTTTAAATCTAGTACTCACTTATGAGTGGGTACATACCATGTTTATCTTTCTGAGTCTGGATTGCCTCACTCAGAATGATATTTTCTAGTTCTGTCCATTTACCTGCAAATTTCATGATAACTTGATAAAGGGAGACATCATGGGGATAGGGAGAAACTTGGTGCCAGGGAAGTTCCCAGGAATCCACAAGGATGACCCCAGCTTAGACTACCAGCAATAGTGGAGCGGGTAACTGAGCTGGCTTACCCCGGTAATCAGATTGGTGAATACCCTAACTGTCATCATAGAGCCTTCATCCAGTAACTGATGGAAGCAGATGCAGAGAACCACAGCCAAGCACCAGGCCAAGCTCCAGAAGTACAGATGAAGAAAGAAAAGAGGGATCCTATGAGCAAGGGGCATCAAGGTCATGATGGGGAAATCTACAGAGACAACCAAACCAAACTAGTGGGAACTCATGAACTTTAGACCAACAGCTGTGGAGTCTCCATGGGACTGGGATAGGCCCTCTGCATAAGTGAGACAGCTGTGTAGCTTGGTCTGTTTAAGGGGCCCCCTGGCAATGGGATCAGGATCTATCCCTGGTGCATGAGCTGGCTTTTTGGAACCCATTACCTATGGTGGGACACCTTGCAGAGCCTTGGTGCAGAGGGAGGGGCTTGGACCTGCTTCTACTGAATGTACCTGGCTTTGTTGACTCCCCATGGGGGCCTTACCTTTCCAGAGGAGGGGATGGGGGATAGGATGGGGGGAAGGCTGGTGGGGGGAGCAGGAGGAGGGATGAGAGGGAGATCTGTGGTTGGTATGTAAAATGAATAAAAAATTTCTTAATAAAAAATAAAAATAAAAAGAATTCTAGGGAAAGAGCACACTTGGTCTTTTCTCATTTGCTGGATAGCCAAGAATTTTTAAAATTATTTTATTCTATTTATATGAACATACACGTGCTTGTATCTGTGTGAGTGTATACACTCATGTGTGTTTGGGTGCTTGTGGGAGCCAATAGGAGGTGTCAGATCCCTTGAAGCTAGAGTTACAGGTGTTTGTGAGCCACCTGATGTGGGTGCTGGATCCAGACTCCAGGCTTCCTGGCTTAGCAGAAAGTGTTCTTAACCACCAACCCATCTCTCTAGACCATGGTGTTTGGTGTCATGTTAGTGATTTTTGTTTTGTTTGTTTCCTGAGACTTAATTAAAAGCTGGTCACTGAACTCCTCTTCCCTAAAGGTGTAGCTATTAAGAGGCTGTATTCAATGAACTCTTTGGTAATCTGGCAAGGCCTCTGGACTCCTTTTCAGGAAAAGTGATGGGCTACTAACTAAATAAAACATGTGGACTATGGAATAAGCAAACTGATATTGAAATACAGTTATCTAAGTTGAAAATGGTGACTAACTCATTAGCTAACAAAAAATCTAATGGCAAAGTTTAGTAGTAGGTACAATTATTTGTTAAATAATCATTCTTACATTAAATATTTAAGAACAGATGATGTTTCAGTTTATCTTCAGCAAAAGAAATCAGACATGAAATCATCTTGTCACCATTCAGGGCACAGCCAACAGGAATGAAAATTTACTGTAATTTTATGTATACATTTGTAATGGAAGGAAATGCTAATGTGTGGCTGGGAGTTGATGAAAAGCTCTCTCTCTCTCTTGTTCTCTCTCTCTCTCTCTCTCTCTCTCTCTCTCTCTCTCTCTTCCCTGAGTTTAAGTGAACCTCTGGGAAATCTACTGACCCACAGCAGAGCTTCTTCTTGCCAAAACATGGCTTCTAATACCACCCCTTAGAAGACACAGAAATGTACATTCCTTCCAATAATGGAGAGGGCATTCATCAATTCATCACCTTTTTCTTCTAAGTACTAACAAGGTCAACCCTGCTTGGTTTCCAAGATCAAAGGGGATCAGATGCATTCAGGGTGGTATGGCTATGGTGCATGTTCTCTTCTCAACAGCAGATATTAGATGGATTGATACAAATCTAAAAAATGGATGAGTCTGGTGATTTGAATGAGAATGGCCCTCAGAGGCTGATATATTTGAATGTTTGGTCCCCAGTTGGATAAAACTGTTTAGGAATGATTAGGAGGTGTGATCTTGTTGGGGTGGTGTATCATCAGGGCAGGATTTAAGGTTTCAAAAGTCCAAGTCACTACTTAGCAGTCAGGATGTAAGCTCTCAGCTACTGCTCTAGCACCATGCCCGCCTGCCTGATTCCATGCTTTCCATCATGATGCTCGTGAACTCACTCTCTAAAACTCTCAGCCCTGGATAAACTCTTTCTTCTGTAAGTTGCCTTGGTTGTTGTGTTTTTCATGGCAATAGAAAAGTAACTAAGACAGTGGGGAAAAGTGTTGCTGTTATAGCTTTATTTTTCTTTTAATAATTAAGTTAGACAATTTTCATTCTGATTCTTTTTTAATCTTTGTGTATATATAATTTTACTTTACTTATTATTTGATAATCCCACATATGTATATAATGTATTTTGATCATATCCACTACCTACTTCCTCTAGAACCTACCTCAACATGTCTCTTCCAAACTTCTTGTCTTCTGTGTGATTCTGTGTGTGTGTGTGTGTGTGTGTGTGTGTGTGTGTGTGTTCTACTGAGCCCAATTAGTGCTGCCCCTAGATGCACATGGGTGTGGAGCCATCCTCTGGGGCATGGACAGCCTACCAGTGGCTACCCTCCAAGGATAATTCCCTCTCCTTCCGCAAGCAGCCATCAACTGACAATGACTCTTCAGCTAGGATGGGACTTCATGAACCTCTGCCATATTCATGCTGGGGTTTCAACTGCTTGACCTTGGGCAGGTCTTTTACTGGCAATCACAGCTGTTTGGAGTTGATGTGTGCAGCCGCCACAGCACATCCAGAAGAAAGCATTTGTAGCTCTCCTCCTTATCCTCTAGTTCTTACATTCTTTTTGTTTCTAAACATTTTAGTTAAATAAAATCTTTGTTACAATATGCATGGTATAAGAATTTTTACATGTATTAGGTAATAACTGAATATTAGCTGTACAAAATTATAGAAGTGGAAAGTAAAATGAAATAGAGCTAAAAGAGCCCTTATAGTACTTTATTTTGATTCATTCATTTCTTAGTGTACTCAGTAATTATCTCCATTCAGTTCTTACTGAAAATTAGAAATTTTGGTAGGTATGAGTGGGGAGCAGTGATGCTGAATTACAATTTTAGTCATTTCTAGTTAAAATTTCTGCTTGTTACTCTCTACTCTTACAGTGATTCATGCCGGGTGGTGGTGGCACAGCCGGGTAGTAGTGTCACACGCCTTTAATCCCAGCACTCGGGAGGCAGAGCCAGGTGGATCTCTGTGAGTTTGAGGCCAGCCTGGGCAACAGAGTGAGTTTCAGAAAAGGCGCAAAGCTACACAGAGAAACCTTGTCTCGAAAAAACAAAAACAAAAACAAAAAAAAACCCAGTGATTCATGATCAAAAATCTCATTCGCTTTCCCTGTGTGCAGTCCTCACTAGTGATCCCTGAAACACAAGGAAGACCCCTTGAAGGAAGGAAAGATGGATTTATTTCTTGCAATTTCCACTTTAAGACCTTTTCTTTGGGGAGGTAGTCCTCTCTCCCAGGCCATTTTCTCATTTTAAAGTGATGGAGCTGCCAATGTCTTGAGGTTATAGTTTCCCAAAGGTTGAGTTTTAATAGAAGATCAGCAATACTTATTAGTTAATATACTATAGACTAAAGTCACTTGGAGTTTATCCCAAGGAGCATCCACTCCTGCTATAGGACTTGGCTACTGATGCTGCCCTCTGCTGGCTGAGCAGAGCCTGCAAAAATCAGCCCATCCTTTTAGACTATCTTCCATCCTTTTGCAATTTGGTCAACTAAAAATTCTCACTTTCTGTTAGACTTAGGAAAATAGCCATTCTTTTCTCTACAACTTCATATTATTTAGTTTATTCATTGAAAAACTATGTTAGACAAGCATGGTAGCCCAGGCCTTTAATCCCAGCACTTGAAAGGCAGAGGCAGGTGGATCTCTCAGAACTCAAGGTCGACATAGTAAGACCCTACCTCAAAACAAACAAACAAACAAACAAACAAAAAAAGCAACTTTATTTTAGCCTTAAAATGTCACTGAAAGTGCTTTTGAATTTTGGAAGTTTCAAAACTCTTTTAAGAATGAAATTCTGTCATCCTCCTGTGACCCCAGAGGCTTCCTGAGACACAGAATCCACCAGTTGTGATTGAACCAAGAGGTGAGTGACTCTTGCCCCACCCAGAGAGTCCTGCCTCTAGGACCTAGACCCTGGGACACAGTCTGTGTCTGGAAATCCCCACCCATTGCTGCCCCAGTTGCCAGCAAGCAGGGAAGACTCTTGAGGACAGGCTCCCCTACCAAAACCTCCCGTTGGACCCTGTAATCTACAAGATCCATGCCCTACTCCAAATCCTCACATTCCCCTGCGACTTCAGAGGCTTCCTGGGACACAGAATCTGCCAGCTCTGATTACACCCAGAGGTGAGTGACTCTTCTCCCACCCAGAGAGTCCTGCCTTTAGAACATAGGCCCTGGGGCCTAACACATGGCCAGGAACCGCCACCCATCAGTGTCCTAGGTGCTGGCCAGCAGGGAAGATTTCTGTAGGCAGGCTTCCCCACCAAAACCCCCCATTGGACCCTGTAATCTATAAGACCCACACCCTACCCCAAATCCTCACAAGCCCCTGAGACCTCAGAGGCTTCTGGACACACAGAATTTGCCAGCTCTGATTGGACCAAGAGCTACAATTGGACCTAGAGTGGCCCCCTGAGACATAGCCACAGCAAGCACAGATCAGAACAAGAGCAGCTCACTTAGACACAGGCACCTCTTGCACCTATTGGAGGAAGAGATGAGTATGTGCCAGTGCAAAAATACATACAAGAACATAAAGAGCAATATGGCACCACCAGAACCTAGTGGTTCTACAACAGCAAGACCTGAACATCACAACATAGAAGAAGCAGAGGAAAGTGACCTTAAAAATAACTTTACAAAGATGATAGAGACCTTTAAAGAGGAAATGAAAAATTTCCTTAAAGAAATTGAGGGAAAAAACAAACAAAAAATTGGAAGAAATCAATAAATCCCTTAAAGATAGCCAAGAAAACCAAGAAAAGCAATTAAACAGATAAAGGAAGCAGTCCAAGACCTGAAAATTAACATAGAAGCAATGAAGAAGACAAAAACTGAGGGAATGCCAGAAATAGAAAATATGAGCAAATGAACAGGAACTACAGATGCAAGCATAACCAACAGAATACAAGAGATGCAAGAGAGAATCTCTGGTGTGGAGAATACAATAGAGGAAATTGATTCATCAAAGAAAACACTAAAGCCAAAAATGTCATAACACAAAACGTCCAGGAAATCTGGGACACCAAGGAAAGGTCAAACCTAAGAATAATAGGGATAGAAGAAGGAGAATAATACTACTCAAAGGCACAGGAAATATGTTCAACAAAGTCATAGAAGAAAGCTTTCCCAACTTAAAGAAGGAAATACTTATGAAGATACAAGAAGTTTATAGAACACCAAACAGACTAGACCCCCTCCAAAAAAGTCCCCTCGCAATATAATAATTAAACCACTAAACATACAGAATAAAGAAAGAATATTAAGAGCAGCAAAAGAAAAAGGCCAAGTGACCTATAAAGGCAGACCCATCAGAATAACACCCAACTTCTCAATGGAGACTTTGAAAGCCAGAAGGTCCTGGACAGATGTAATGCAGACACTAAGAGACCATAGATGCCAGTCCAGACTACTATATCCAGCAAAACTTTCAATCACCACAGACAGAGTGAACAAGACATTCCAAGCCAAAACCAGATTTAAACAATAACTATCCACAAATCCATCCCTACAGAAAGCACTAGAAGGAAAAATCCAAACTAAATTGAAGACCCTGACATTAATCCACACACTTATGAACACCTGATTTTTGACAAAGAAGCCAAAACTGTACAATGGAAAAAAGAAAGCATCTTCAACAAGTGGTGCTCGCATAACTGGATGTCAACATATAGAAGATTTCAAATAGATCGATATCTATCACCATGCACAAACCTCATGTCCAAGTGGATCAAAGACCTCAACATAAATCCAGTTACACTGAACCTGATAGAAGAGAAAGTGGGAAATTCTTGAATGTGTTGGCACTGGAGACCACTTCCTAAATATAACACCAATAGCACAGACACTGAGAGCAACAATTAATAAATGGAACCTCATGAAACTGAGAAGCTTCTGTAAGGCAAAGGACATGGTCAGTAAGACAAAATGACAGCCTACAGAATGGGAAAAGATCTTCACCAGCCCCACATATGACAAAGGGCTGATCTCCAAAATATATAGAGAATTCAAGAAACTAGACATCAAAATACTGAACGACCCAATTAAAAAATGGACTACAGAGCTAAACAGAGAATTCTCAACAGAAGAATCTCAAATGGATGAAAGACATTTAAGGAACTGCTCAACATCCTTAGACATCAGGGAAATGCAAATCAAAACAACTCTGAGATACCATCTTACACCTGTCAGAATGGCTAAGATCAAAAACACTGATAACAGCTTATGTTGGAGAGGATGTGGAGCAAGGAGAACACTTTCACTGTTGGTGGGAATGCAAACTTGTGCAGCCACTTTGGAAATCAATATGGCAGTTTCTCAAAAAATTGGGAATCAATCTTCCTCAAGACCCAGCTATACCACTCTTGGGCATATACCCAAGGAATGCTCAATCATACCACAAAGACACATGCTCAACTATGTTCATAGCAGCAAATTCATAATACCCAGAACCTGGAAACAACCTAGATGTCCCTCAACCAAAGAATGGATAAAAAAAACATGGTACATACACACAATGGAGTACTACTCAGCAGAGAAAAACAATGACATCATGAGATTTGCAAGCAAATGGATGGAACTAGAAAATATCATCCTGAGTGAGGTAATCTAGACCCAGAAGGACAAACATGGTATGTACTCACTCGTAAGTAGGTACTAGATGTAAAGCAAAGGATAACCAGACTACAACCCATAGCTCCAGAGAAGCTAGCTAACAAGTAGGACCCTAAGAGGGATGCATGGATCATGAGGAGAAGGGGAAATATAGGAGAGTATACTGGGGATGGGGGGCAATGGAGGGTGGGGGCATGGAGGATAAGAACATGAGGGAACAGGGTGGTTGAGCTGGAGCAGGGACAGAGGGGAAGAACAGTGAGGGAGATACCATGATGGAGGGGGAATCCACAAGAATGACCCCAGCTTAAACTACTAGCAATAGTGGAGAGGGTACCTGAACTGGCTTACCCCAGTAATCAGATAAGTGAGTACCCTAACTGTCATCATGGAACCTTCATCCAATAACTGATGGAAGCAGATGCAGAGATCCACAGCCAAGCACCAGGCCAAGCTCCAGGAGTCCAGTCGAAGAAAGAGAAGAGGGATTCTGTGAGCAAGGGGCACCAAAATCATGATTGGGGAAACCTACAGAGACAACCAAACCAAACTAGTGGGAACTCATGAACTTTAGACCAACAGCTGTGGAGTCTCCATGGGACTGGAATAGGCCCTCTGTATAAGTGAGACAGCTGTGTAGCTTGGTCTGTTTAAGGGGCCCCCGGCAATGGGATCAGGATCTATTCCTGGTGCATGAGTTGGCTTTTTGGAGCCCCCTACCTATAGGGGAATACCTTGCACAGCCTTGATGCAGGGGGAGGGGTTTGGACCTGCCTCTACTGAATGTACCAGGCTCTGTGGACTCCCTATGGGAGACCTTGGCTTGTTGGAGGAGGAAATGGAGGGTGAGGTTGGGGGGAAAGGTGGGAGGGACAGAAGAATGGAGGAAAGGGAGATCTGTGATTGGTAGGTAAAATGAATAAAAATTTCTTAATAAAAATGGTATTCTAATAAGTCTCTAAATTACATACCCACTAAGTCAGTCATAAAAGATTTCTGTTTTTAATTTATTTTTTGGGTACTGGAGTTGATACTCAAGACCCCATGCATGCTAAGCAAGTGACCCAAATCCCCACTCCAAATTTCTCAATTTTCAAAATGCACATCTGTACAGGAACTTATAATACACTTTGCAGAATTTTTTCTATTTTACTAGCCAGATTGACCTGTGTCACCTACATTGTAAAGAGAAGACTGGCTATGTCTGTTATTCAACTCACAGATTAGCTACTTCTGAAAGCTAAATTCTTAGACTCCAACAGGGAGAAAGACAATTCTTCAGTGTCTCTGCTCTCCTATTGACAAAACAGTGAGTGTTCTTGACTTCAACTGATTTGTTGTGAAAATATATTTTATAATTCCACTCACATTGTACTACAGGCCTACGGGAGAAAGAAAGAAAACAATACTCCCAGGATGAGCAACTGTAACAAAAGAATACCAAACTTTGGATCTCCCAAAACTGACTCAAAGGCTTAGTGCATGTGTGATCTTGGAGGGCACCCTCCCAAACTGCGCTCCAGTTTCCATCATGTAGAATAATGTTCACATAGGTATTTTGTAAGGATTAAATATTTTGAAAATTTTAGCAGTGTGAGTTTTTTCTGCCAGAAAGCATCTTTATTCATTTCTCATTTTTGCTGTGGGATGGTCTGTATGTCAAATTGCTCTGATTGGTCAATAAATAAAACACTTATTGGCCAGTGGCCAGGCAGGAAGTATAGGTGGGACTAACAGAGAGGAGAATTAAGAGAACAGGAAGCTGAGTGAGAGAGACACTGCCAGCTGCCACCATGACAAGCAGCATGTGAAGACGCCGGTAAGCCATGAGCCACGTGGCAAGGTATAGATTTATGGAAATGGATTAATTTAAGCTATAAGAACAGTTAGCAAGAAGCCTGCCACGGCCATATAGTTTGTAAGCAATATAAGTCTCTGTGTTTACTTGGTTGGGTCTGAGTGGCTGTAGGACTGGCTGGTGACAGAGATTTGTCCTGACTGTGGGCAAGGCAGGAAAACTCTAGCTACACATTTTGTCTTCCCACTCTACCCTTCAGGGTTCCAGGACATAAATTTAAAATAAATAAAATATCATATAGATGAAGAATACATTGGTGGATGGATGGATGGAGAGATAACATATAAATATATAGCTGAAAATATCACACATTCCTACTGTCTTTGCTTCTGTTTTTAAAATTACTTCCTGTTGTCTGGAGGCAATGCCTCTTTAGGAAACCCTAAAAAAATGGGATAACTGTCAAGTCCTGGGAAAACTAGTAGTATCATTTGTTGTCCAGTCTCTGTGTAATGGGAAAGTGCAGGTTTTATCTCAAGTCCTGACTACAGTAGTCTGTGAGGCTGGACCATCTCAGTTAGCCACCTTGAAACTGTCCTGAGCAGTTCTTAGTCCAAAGCCGATCTTTGGGTGCTGTTTGTCAGCTTGGTGGCATTACCACAAACGAGTTGGAATCATTGTTGTGGGGCCCCGTCCTCCTTTTGGAGACTTCAAAGATCACTGTTAGGAATGGTCATAATTACTGAAGAAAACTTAAACATTTTAAATATTATATGCAGCAGATCTTAAAGAGGTTAAAGGCTACAATTTGTTATGTACATCCAGAGTACAAAAACTTAATTCCTTGTTACCTAATAGAGACTCAAACCTGAAATCATATACAGGATGCTAGAAGAAGCCTTTTATCTAGAATCAGTTAGTACTCTATATGAATATTAATATCATGACAAAAAGTTTAAATAAATGTGTATATATATTAATCTTATAAATTTTGAAATAATATAAATTTTACAAGTTTTAAAGAGTCAAAATAAAACAAAAGATTTATGAGATTAGTGGCAATAGAATAGTCCTTTAATTTTGGTTTTTCTTCTGTCCCATATCAGATGGCTCCTTTGACACAAGACAGAGATTTTGGTTTTTCCTTTAATAAGCATACTTGAGTTTAGAGAAGGAGAGAGCCATGCTTCAACTCCAAAACCAACTCTAATTTTTAATTGAATTGGGACTACAAAAAGACCATTTGCACTAACATGTTAGTAGAGAATAGCAGAAACAAATATTTGGGAAGATTTATGAAATTTCATCCTGTTGGAAATGTGATATACCAATAGGCTAATTTACTCTTTTTCTTGGGACATTTTCTCTGGATGATTCATCCTTCTTCTTCCAATGTCTCATTTGTCCAGCGGTCTTCAGAATCGTTAGTTGGATGCTTTCATTCTCCTGGAAAGACAAAAACAAAACCCTGCTCCAACCCTAACATTGGTGAGTTTTCCTTTTGGCAAGTTATATCTGATCAATTGAATATCATTTGTTAGTCTTAAATAGTTAGTTTATATTGAATGGTCATGTTGTTTGATGAGTGATAACCTCTTCTAATCAAGAGGTGATCTGTTTGAATCTAATCTTTATCAACTTTGATGGTGTCCATAGTTTTTCTTCTCCTGTGGAAACAAAAGCAAAACCTCTTCCCCAATGTAACACATAGCCTGGTTTCCATTCTGAGGTCAACACATACTTAAAGTATACAGGTTGGTTTAATTCAGCATTTTTTTCTATTATCCAATGTCTCTCTGCAACTGTCATTGTTTTCTCATTAGCATTTAAAAAATTTAAAGTTAATAAAGCATTGTGCAATCTATCTCTGGGTGGCCTAATTGCCCCTTTCTGTTTATTAACCATATCTTTTAGAGTTCAATTCAATCTTTCTATAAGTGTTTTTTTCTGTATGATTATGTGTTCTACCTGTAACATGCTTTATGTTGTAATATGCAAAATACTGTCTTATTTTACTAGAGACATATGCTGGAGCATTTTCAGTTTTAATTTGTACAGTTATTCTCATGATGGCCATAACTTTTAATAAATATATAACTACAGAATCAGCCTTTTCAGAACTCAAAGCAGTGTAATGTCTGGAATGTTCTGGAAAATATAATAATACCATGAGAATAGTATATAATTCTGACTTTTGAACAGAATCATAAGGGCTTTGAACCACTTTACTTCAATTTCCTGACTTATATCCTGCCTTTCTTGATTGTTTGCATCAGTATAGAATGTAGGGGCTCCAGAAATTGGTGTTCCCTGTACAATGTGAGGAAGGATCCAATTAGTTCTCTTTACAAACTGAAGTCTCTTGCTTTTGGGATATTTGTTGTTTATCTCCCCCCTCCCCAAAAAAATACTGCAATTTCTTTGCCAGTGTTCATTTTCTGTCCATAATGAGGAAATTTCAGCATTAGGTACCACAATTTCTGCTGGGTCTATTCCTGCTAACTGACAAAGTCTTAATTTTCCTTTCAGAATCAACTCAGAAATATTTTTACATAGGTCTTTAATATTTTACTCTGTTTGTGTAGTAAAAATATCCATTCTAAGATATCATATTCTCTCTACATTAGAATTTCAGTAGAAGGTAAAATAACCAGAAAACAATCAAGCTGTGAAATGATCCAAATGATCCACATGTGCATCCTGTAATATCCTTTCTACCAAATTCAATTTTCTCTCAGCCTCAACTGATAATTTTCTTGGACTATTTAAGTCCTTATCACCTTGAATAGTTTGAAATAAATTACTTAGTTCTTGTGTTGTCAATCCAATTGCAGGCTGTAGCCAGTTACTATCTCCCAGCAGTTTTTGAAAATCATTAAGAATTTTTAATTGATCTTTCCTGATTTGAACTTTCTGTGGTTGAATTTTTTGTAAACCTATCTTATATCCTAGGCAATTAATAGAATCTCTGCTTTGTATTTTTTTCAGGAGCATTTTTAAATCCCAACAAGGCAAAATTTTCTTTACTTCTTCAAACATTTTCTATAAGGTATCTGCATTTGAATTAGCTAGTAAGATATCATCCATATAATGGTAAATTATAGATTGAGGAAACTGATTGTGAATTATTTCCAGTGGCTGTTGTACAAAATATTGACACAAGGCAAGGCTGTTTAACATTCCTTGTGGAAGGACTTTCCATTGATATCTTTTGATAAGCTTGGAATTATTATAATTATGCACTGTGAAGGCAAATTTTTCTCTATCCTGCTCTTGCAAAGGTATAGTAAAAAACCAATATTTTAAATCAATCACTATAATAAACCATCCTTTAGGTAATAGAGAAGGAAAGCAAATTCCAGGCTGGAAAAAGCCCATTGGCTGAATCACCTTACTAATAGCTCTTAGATCTGTTACTATTCTCCATTTTCCAGATTTCTTTTTAGTAAGAAACACAGGAAAATTACAAAGACTGGTCGATTCTTCTTCAATATGTTGAACATTTAGCTGCTCCTGTACCAACTCTTCTAAGGTCTGCAATTTTTCTGATGTCAAAGGCCATTGTTCCACCCAGACAGGTTTGTCAGTGAACCATTTTAAAGGTAGGGCTGTTGGTACCTTTGAAAGATCAGCAGCTGTTGTCCCCTGTTTATGTACAACCTGAATGGTTGGTGACTGTGTTTTATAATAGCTTTTAATATTTTCCCAGAAACATACAACAGTTTATGGTTTGTTTCTGAGATTAGAGGAATGTTAATCTAATATTCCATTGCTGTAACAAATCACATCCCCATAAATTCATTGCTATGTTAGCCACATATGACTTTAATTATCCTCTCTTGTCCTTCAGGTTCTATATATTCAATCCATCTTGCCCTTTGTTTTACTTGATATAAAGTTCCAATCCGTAAAAGTTGAACATTTACCTCCTGAAGAGGCCAATTGGATGCCAAAATCTTGGTGCACTTATTATTACATCTGCCCCTATGTCTACCAAATCCTCAATTACAATGTCATTTATTTGTATTTTTAACTTTGGTCTTTGATCACTTATAGAAATTTGCCAAAATATTTGCTTTAGGTTTTTCCTGAAATTTTTGTTTTATCTTCAAATGCTGTTCTGTCATCCAGAGCAGTGTGGTTTTCTATAATAGGCATTATGTCTTTTAATTGTTCTGTGGAGGAGATTCCCCAATTCAAGGAATGACCAAACCAAACTTGATACAGTGGCCTGAAAGAGGCCCTGTATGGCATTTCCTGATGCCAAACAGTTATCTTGCCTGTTCCATATTGATCTGCATTTATTAGTCCAATGTCAGCCTTTGCCATACTGTCTGCATATTCCGGAAGCCTAGGACCTTCTGTTTTGATTCTCCCTAGGGAAAAAAAAAACATTTTTCCTGAGAACACCTTGCATGTAATTCCTTTTCAGTTCACCTGGTTTACCACAATTAAAAGATCTAACCTTTTGATTTTTCTTAAAATTTTTAGCAGTCACTTCTCCTATCCAAGTATCATCATAAGCATGAGATCCAATATCAGTTTTATTTCTAATCCATTCATCTATTGGTGCTAATCTTGCCTTAAAGACCTGATCACCCTTTACATTCTGACATAGCATGTTCAAAAGCCAAAGATTCAATTAATATTTGTCTAACTTCTGGATATGATATCATTCTATTTAAAACTGAAGTCAATCTTGCAAAAAAAAAATAAATAAATCAGTCAAGGCTTCTTTTGGGCCTTGTACAATTTTAGTAAATGGCTCAGTTCTCTTTCCTGATTCTTTAATCTTGTCCCAAGTATTTAAAGCTGCTGTACAGCATGGGGAGAAGGTGTGATCATCAAATATAACCTGTTTTCCCACATCAGCATAATGGCCTTTACCAAGGATTTGATCTTGGGAAATCTTATAACCTCTAACCCTACCTTGTTGTCCTATGACATCTTCATCTCTCTACCAGGTAGTCCACTGTAACTGAGGTCCACATCCCAATACTGCTGTAACTAAATCTTCCCAATCTTGTGGAATAATTCTGTTCTGAATGGCCCATGAATTTAACATTTGCTTCATAAAAGGTGAATGCATACCATATGAAACTATTGCTCCCTTACATCTCTTAAAATCTAACATTTATTTCTATAGGTTCCTAGTTAACTTCTGAATAGCCTTGGGGATGCCTATCATCAGGTGGCCATTCTCTTCAATAATAACTAGATAAATTAAGGTTGGTTTTGTAATAACCTTGGGCCTCTCCCCTTCAGTTTCATAATGCCATGGTGGTGGTCTAAACTCCTCTATCTCTGTGTGAATATTTTTCTTAGTTCCACTAGTCTGTCTTTTTAAGGACTTTATCTTATCAGTCAATTTTTCATATTTGGCATTGTTATCAACCAACACTTTTAGGGATAAAACAAGAATTATTAAAATAACTGACACTATGACTCCCAGCAAAATTGATTATCCATTTATTTAATTGTTCCATTTTCAAACCATCCATTGTGTAATTATACAGAGACCTAACTCCATGCATCATGTATCCCATTGTTAAAGTGAGAAAAAACTTTCTCCTTTTCTTTTTTTTAAACTAATTTACCCTTTAAGAATTCTCTGGTGTCTCATCACATCTGCTGACAATGACAGTGAAGTGTGAGGCTGGCTGAAGCTGCATAGCACACCTGGGAAGAGAACACAGCCTGGCTGAGGACAGCTGCAGCTGCTCGCACATAGTATGTGGTGGTTGCAACAACAATAGAAGCCAGAGAAGGTGTCAAAGAGGCTAACCTAGTGTGGCAGCAGCCTGAGAGGGGGTTTAGGAGAAGCCCACAGCCCATGGGGAAAAGGAGCCAAGGAGCCAGCCATCTGAAAGGCAGACACGGGAGCATGTGGAAGCAGCACTTGTAATGGGCAGAAAGTGAGAGCATAGAGCTGCCTGAAGGCAGAGCTGGCTAGTAGTGGGATGTTCACTTGAGCGGTATTTGGAGCCCAGGTACCCATGGTCTTTGGAGATTGTTGTAGAGAAGCTGCAACAGGAAAATCCCAGACTCACTCACAGTGCTTGAGGCAAGATAGGAAACTAGCATCTGTGACCTGTGGTGGTGGCTGCCAATAGCAGCTGCAACTTTTTTTGTGCCCCAAAAGTTGGACAAAAGATGAAGAATTAATCTAATTATTCTTTATCAATAAAAGTTTGGAAGTCACATATCTGGGTAAGAACCTGGAGAAGCAGAGAAGCAGAGAAGCCACCAGAAAATGCTCCATTCCTTCCTCCAAAAGGGCCATAATCCCTCTCTACTCCACCTTACTACTTTTTGTTCTATCTGTCTTCAGTCCTCCAAAACCTCTGTGGTTAATTTTGGTAGGCTAGTGGCTAGCTCTGCCCTCTGACTCCAAGCAAGCTTTATTTATCAGAACATGATCAAAATAACACACAACAGTTTTCTCCTCTCCCTACAGTGCTTTGCCTTCTAGCATTTAAGTTTCCATAAATAGAGAATAGATTTATTAAAAATAAACATTAGAATGAAGTAACAAAGCTCAGCCTTTAGAACAATGCTAATTTCTCTTTCTTGGTGTAGGAACTAATTGTGAAAAGCCATTGAAAAATACACAAAACTAGTATTTTTTAAATTACATTTATTTATTTGTGAGTATACATGTCACAGCATACCTGTGGAGGTCAGAACAATGTGATGGAATTGATTCTCTTCTTTCACAACATGGGTCCTAGGAATTAAACTCAGGTTACCAGGCTTAGCTGCAAGCACCTCTACTTGCTGATTCCTAGTTTCTTTCCTAATAATTTTACAATTGAACCACATGTGTTGTGCATCTGTGTGTGCATGTGTAGTAGTTTGTACATATTAACAATACAACATCTAGGAAGCGACCTGGGAGAGAATGATTTTGAGTAGACCTTTTTAGATGACAAGCTATTTCTCTAGCCAATAAAAGAAAAACTACAGAAAGCCAGAGGAGGTATGCATGTGAGTAGTGGGATAGGTCACAAAATAAACCTACTGGCTAATGGGCATGGATCAAAAGCCAACAAAGCAAAATAGAAAAGAATACAATTTAGCTAAATGTGTTAGAGTAGTGTTCTCAACTTATGGATTGCAACACCTTTGGGGGTTGAACAATCCTTTCACAAGGGTCACCTAGGACCATCAGAAAACTTAGATATATATATTATGATTTGTAACAGTAGCAAAATTACAGTTATGAGGTAGCAACAAAAATAGTTTTATAGTTGGGAGTCACCAACATGAAGAACTGTATTAAAGGGTCATAGCATTTTAAGAACCACTGTGTTAGAGGGATCCTGAGAATGTGGGGCCTGTAACAGAGTTAGAACAGGAGAAAGTGACTTTCTGCATGATGAGGAAATGGAGTTAAGTGCATGAGAAATATGAGGGCAGAGAAACAGTGTGTGCAGTTCATGATGTACCTCTGCTTTCTAGAAACACACACCCACCTAATGACAATTTATTACTTCTCTTTGTTCACTCAGTCATTTCTCCATCTACAAGCACGGTCCCTTCATCACTCTTTTCCAGCTTTATAGAGGCACATAATTCCACTGGTTCCAGGTACAGGGCATGGTGACATAAGCCATCCTGGCAGCCATTCTCTGAATGGTGAAGTTAGCTTTATCTACATGTGCATACATGGGGAAGCCGAGATTTCCTAGAGCCTGATTCTGGTGGGAAGCAATATGGTAAATGAGACCCTGGTGCCGGTACTGAGGTAAGGTGCCTGCCATTCTCATTTCTCCAGTGTGGTCCATCAAGGCCCAAGACACGGGGATCCCTTCAGGCCCCATAATACAGAAGCTGGGGAAGGTGTGGATACAGCGCTCAATGAACTTCTGGCTTTTCTCATTGCCACCAAAATGCCAGATGCTATTCACCAGTGCAGCATGAGTGACATCCAGTGAGGCGAATTTGAACAACTCTTGGTTACTATTGAGAACAAGAGGAAAGAACAGTCCTTAATCACACAGGCTATGAATAATTTTATTTATTTCCCCCTAAATTGCCCCAAGAGGCAAAAAGTAGAATATCTAAGATTGTGTGTTCTGTAGCTAGACTGCCTAAGTTCCTATCAGCACTGTGTACATGAGTCTGCTGATTAATTACTCTTCATCTTTTGCATTTCCTCTTCTAGTGAGCAGGGCTCATAAGTAACTTGTACTGTAGACTAGCCAGTCAGTGTGATGGGAACTCAGATTCAGTTCCTAACAGGTAGTAGAAGTGCTCCAGGCAACATTTCCAATTTTTATTTGCCCATAACCATTATCTTTCCAGTTAGAGAGTTCAAATATGATCTCTCAAGTTAGAAAGTTCAAATATGATCAGTCTTGTTTTATGTAAAAGGAAAGAGTTTCACAGACAAGCAAGCTTACTAAAGTACATGTAGCAAACAGAGAAAAGTCAAAGTGCAGAATCATAGAATTTGGTATGCTGTGGTCCTGAGGCATTGTGATGCACAAAAGATAAAGTCAAGTGCAAAGATGGGCAGAAATTTGGAATGATGGCCCTTGACATTGAGTCCTGATGTCTGAAGACACCTGCAATGGTGTGAGGAAGCTTCAGGAGTCATTTTGGAATGAGTTCTGGAGGTGGAGCGAGATGCACTATTTCCTCTCCAGTTACAGGTTCTGTCGTCCACATGCTGAGCAAGCTATTCCACCATCAGAGTCTGCTTTCTGTCAAGGGATTAGACTAACATCTGGCTCATATCAGGACAACACTTCCCAGTAGCTTCTAGATGGGAGTGTTCTGTAGGTTGCCATGTAGTATACAAAGAGAACAGAGTTCTTCTGGGTAGAAAATTTCACAGAGAGTTGTGGGGTTAAGCATCCTCAAATCACATACTGCCAGCTTTTGGTTCTACTCAGCATTAGATTAAACATAAATGGGGACAATGTGAAATGTGTTCAAAATATTTTTTATTAGAATCCAGTTGTTCTATGCAGAGAATTCACCGAACACGTATTTGTTTAAAACCCACTATGTGCCAGCTACTGATGATCCCAGGTCTTGCAGGGTTTTCATTATTATCAGAGGATGAATCAAACATTAACTCTGTAGACTAAATTAACTAGTTTCAAATACTCAGGTGATGGGTGATGTCATTCTGTATGCTGTGAAAATGTGTTGCTCTGATTGGTTAATAAATAAAGCTGTTTGGCCAATGGTGAGACAGAATAAGGTTAGGCAGGACATTCTAACTGGAGAGAGAAGAAGGAAGAAAAGAGAGAAGAGAGACACTGCTAGCTGCTGCCAGAAGAAGCAAGATGTAAAGTACCGATAAGCCACAAGCCATGTGGCAAAGTACAGATCTATAGAAATGAGTTAATTTAAAAGGTAAGAGCTAGCTTGCTGTGGGATGGTTTGTATGTCAAATTACTCTGATTGGTCAATAAATAAAACACTGATTGGCCAGTGGCTAGGCAGGAAGTATAGGCGGGACTAACAGAGAGGAGAAAAGAACAGGAAGGTGGAAGGAGAAGCAGCCAGCCGCCGCCATGGCAAGCAGCATGTAAAGATGCCAGTAAGCCATGTGGCAAGGTATAGATTTATAGAAATGGATTAATATAAGATATAAGAACAGTTAACAAGAAGCCTGCCATGGCCATATAGTTTGTAAGCAATATAAGTCTCTGTGTTTACTTGGTTGGGTCTGAGCAGCTGTGGGACTGGCAGGTGAGAGAGATTTGCTCTGACTGTGGACCAGGCAGGAAAACTCTAGCTACACTAGCTAGCAAAAAGCCTGCCATGGCCATAGTTTAAAAATAATGTAAGCCTCTGTGTATTTACTTGGGTCTGGGTGGTTGCAGGACCAGGCGGGACACAGGAATTTTATAAGTGTCTGTGAGACCTTGGTGCTGGGCAAGCACAGGAAAACTTCCAACTACACTCAGGAGTGCTATGAGCAAAACAAATCTGAATCCTGCACAGTGGTGACTTTTATTGAGGTATTTTATCCAAGACTCTGATAAAGTAACCTGTGAGCAGATCTGGATAACAAATTAAGTCATTCATATAAAGATTGATACACATAGGAGAGAGAAGATTTAGATAGAGAGGAGATAATCTTAGAGGTCTGAGCTCATGAAAGTCAAGAAGAAATGGTAGGAAAGCCATGGTGTAGCATTATTGTACATTAACTTCTGCATTTAGCTTTAATACTAGAAACAATATGAAATCATTCACATAAATGCTTCATGTCACATAACCAATATTAGACTGTTAATTGACTTTCCGACAGAGAGGAGAGAGCAAGAGAGTGAGTGAGGGAGCAAAAGAGAGAGAGAATATGAATGAGGTTCCCTTTGCTTTAATTCTTACCAAAATAATTAACTTGAAGTAACCCAATGTGAAACAACCTGTCAAATTCTAATGTGTATCTTCCTTTCCTATTTTACATGGGAAATAACATTGAAATGATAAAATTTTGTTTGTGTTATTTTAGCTTTTCCCAGTCTATAAAATCTACCTCTTCCTCTGTAGACTTCCACCATGAGAACACTTTGCTTGAAAGAATGACTCAGCCTCTGATTTTGGACTCATGTCTGAAAAACAGTTTGTGTTTTTAAAATGAACTTGTAATGTTTTTGACAAAGGTTAGAAGTTTTGGAGGGAAGAAACAAAATTAAATGTAATGCCTGAGAGGTAGATGAAAATTTCTTAGAGGGATGAGAAGTTCAGAAATATTTGAAAGTATGTCAGGAAGCATTGAAATCTTGTAAGCAGGTGAGAGATTAAGTTCTTATTTAAATTTTATTGTGATTAGTCAGCTACTCTGCAGAATATTGGTTGGATAGTTACCAGGGCCAAAGCTAGCAGAGGTAGTGAGGGCCTGGTAGGTTAAACAGTAACCCACAGTCAACGTGCATAGGCAATTACAGTTTTTAATCACATAAATATATATGGATGTTACGTGCTCCTGTGTGAAAATCAGAGGACAGCTTTGGGGAGTTGGTTCTCCTCTTCATCATGTAGGTCCCAGGGATTGAATTCAGATAATCAGACTTGTCAGCAAGCACCTTTAGCTGCTGAGCCATCTTGCCAGCCCTTTTATGCAAATAATCTTGCTTAGAAAAATGATCCTTTGAATATACAAGTTTGTCTTTAATATAAGCTCATCCCAATTATTTTGTGGGTCCCAAATCTATTGATAAGTGTCCTCATAAAAAACAAAAGAGGAAAAGACACAGAGGATAAAGAAGGTCATGTGGAAGTGTTTTTAGGGAGTGGAGAAATGAATCCCAAAGACAAGCTACTCTTGGAATGGCATTGGGTATTGGAAGTGATCATAAGGAATTCTATCCTGTAGATTCCAATGCAATATAGCACTTTTCAAGTCTTGATTTTTACCTTCTAGACTCCAAAACAATGATAGATCACCTGAGCATTGATTTTAGCCCTGTGTTTTAAGGTGACCTCTTAATGATCACTTTGGAAATCTAATGCAGGAGGTATGTCATTAATGAGAGGCTGAATGTTGCAGAACAACTTCTTAAACACTTACATGGGCTTGAGCTTGTCAGTGCTGCGTACTAAGTTCTTGGCATCCACCAAAGAAGGAGCCAATTTCTTTGCTGTTTCAGGAATCATATAGAGAAAGCACTGTGTATGCTTTAGATTGCCCAAATTAATGGCTCCAAGTCTTTCTATAACTTTGTCCAGGCTTGCCTGTGAACCTTGATGGGGAAAATGAGGAAGCAAATGACATACCATTATTCATCTTAACATTTAGGAAAGGCTGTTCAGTGGAATCAAAGGAAATATGAACATAGGATCATCAAGTATTATGCTAAATCATGACAGGAGTCATATGATAAAGATTATATCCCTCCCATGTATCTTTTAAATTTAAGTTTTAGATGGTGTCAAAAACCCTGGCTACTTAAGAGTACACTTACAGTTACCAAAGAAGATGAATTAGAATCAGGATAACTGAAATTAAATTGACAATTTCTATGTATTCAAACCATTAAATTATTACTATAAGGTTCTCAATTCCTTTCTATTGTACTAGTACGACCTCCTTCATCATGAATTGGCTTTTGTTCACTCATAAACCTTGCTTAGGTTCATGGGAAGAATGTGATTTAGTAAACATGATTCAAAGGGCACTGAGGTTGACATTCACTTTCTGTTCCTGATCCTGTGACATTTACATGTCACCCAATCTACTTCCATCTCTGTAGTTAAGAGTTAGCACAGTGTTATTATGAAATACCAGACTTGGGATTGTGATGAACCTATTCCTATTAGCCCACAGATAATGCTCCAGGTGACTGAGCCCATATGTGTGAATCTAGGTGAGACCAGTAGAGTTGCCTAGCTGAGCCTGATCCAAATTTCCTACCCACACAATTGTAAGCTAAAATAATTATTGTTTTGAATTGATACTGAGAAGGTTTGAAATTCTATAAAACTAGATAGGATATTCCTAAGAAGTTTCCATTAAATGCCTCATTTAGTCTTTAAGGACTCTATGTTTGGAATAGTATTATAATCCTTTTTTTTCTCACAGAAACTCTGGTCTCCATAACAGAAGTGATTTAGCCTTTACCCCACAGCTTTCAGTCAGGTGTCAACCTTAGACCATGCAACTCCAAAAGGCATAGTCTTGTTTACTAAAACTTTCCTTTGAAAATGTGACAATGTAATAAAGCAGAGATGGAATGGTAGGATAATTGCTCCCTTATTATATTCTTTAATAAGATATGGGCATACTAAAGAATAAATCCCAAGATGGTAAGAAATGACAATAAAATTTCCTTTGTAAACTTTACACACTGAAGCTCTTAAGAGTTCCCTTTGGTGGGGTTAGATGCTGAGCAAAGAAACAGATAGCAGCATGCTAAGTGTCTGTGGCTTGCAATAATGTGTGTAGGTTGTAAGGTGCATGTTCAAAAGGAACAGTGACTTCCACCCTGTGTACACAGGAAGTAACAACAGCCCACATACCCTGGTTCTCTTACTTTGAATCTGTAAATGTTGTTTCCAATTAATGACTTCTGATGAGCCAAGGAATGTCTGACAGTTGTTGGGATCATTGGAGTAGATTAAGTAAGTATTGGTGTAGTGGTCAAGGTCATCTGTCATGTCCTGTTTCAGAAAAGAATAATAAACCAAAATGTTTGTGGGTGGTGTGGTGTTTGGTTATATTGGTATTCAGTTACATTGTGAGATTTTAAAATATTAAAAGTAATGGTTCCTGTGGACTTACGTTGTAATTATTTACAATGAAAAATCAAGAGAAAAAGCCTTGACTCAATTCAAAGTAAAAACACCCTGAATAACATTACTCCAACTCAAGGGAAACTAGAGTGTTATAAAATTCATTTAGAAGAATCAAAATAACAAATTAAAAGCAAAACATTCAGCTAAAAGAATACTCCTTGCTCTGGGGTATGAATGCTCTGGTATTAAAGTCTATACTGAAAAGAGAATCAGAATATGCCTCTACAAATTGGGAACCAATGATAAAGCTAATGAGATAGATAGTCCTTCAAAAAATAGCGTATTATTATTTAGTAAACTATAACCCCATAAAGCAAATAAATGAGAATATATATATATATATATATATATATATACATATATAGCTTACAAATACATAATGGGACTACTTAAATATCAAGGGACATATTACAGAAATATTACTTCTACTACTGTGTAATTTGAATGCTTTTATTCCTCTAATTTTAATGAGATATTAAGTAAAAATATTGTATGCTGTATAATGATACTGTAGCTAAAACTATTGATTTTCTTGCTCTGCCTTATAAAATATTTAAGTCATCTTCAACATTCATGTTGGTAAAATTTTTCAACTTGGAATTGAGAATAATCTCTGATTTGCTCCCTGTTGCATTAACCATCTGTAGCCATTCCTTTTTTCTACCTCTATTTTTTTTAAGAAAATTTTCCCCTTGCTCCACATCCTCTCCAACATAAGCTGTTATCAGTGTTTTTGATCTTAGCCATTCTGACAGGTGTAAGATGGTATCTCAGAGTCGTTTTGATTTGCATTTCCCTGATGACTAAGGATGTTGAGCAATTCCTTAAATGTCTTTCGGCCATTTGAGATTCTTCTGTAGAGAATTCTCTGTTTAGCTCTGTAGCCCATTTTTTTTAAATTGGACTGTTATATATTTTGATGTCTAGTTTCTTGAGTTCTTTAAATATTCTGGAGATCAACCCTCTGTCAGATGTGGGGTTGATGAAGATCTTTTCCCATTCTGTAGGCTGTTGTTTTGCCTTATTTACTGTGTCCTTTGCCCTACAAAAGCTTCTTACTTTTAAGAGGTCCAATTTATGAATTGTTTCTCTCAGTGTCTGTGTTACTGGTGTTATATTTAGGAAGTGGTCTCCAGTGCCAACGCATTCAAGAATTTCCTACTTTCTCTTCTATCAGGTTCAGTGTAACTGGATTTATGTTGAGGTCTTTGATCCACTTGGACTAGAGTTTTGTGCATGGTGACAGATATGGATCTATTTGCAATCTTCTACATGTTGACATCCAGATATGTGAGCACCACTTGTTGAAGATACTTTCTTTTTTCTATTGTACAGTTTTGGCTTCTTTGTCAAAAATTAGGTGTTCATACGTGTGCAGATTAATGTCAGGGTCTTCAATTCGATTCCATTGGTCCACATGTCAGTTTTTATGCCAGTACCAAGCCGTTTTTATTACTGTAGCTCTATAGTAGAGCTTGAAGTCAGGGATCATGATGCCTCCAGAGGTTGCTTTATTGTACAAGATTCTTACAAGGGGAACACTCCTCCACTGTTGGTGGGAATGCAAATTTGTACAGCCACTTTGGAAATCAATATGGTGGTTTCTCAGAAAATTGGCAATCAGTCTTCCTCAAGACCCAGCTATACCACTCTTGAGCATATACCCAAGGAATGCTCAATCATATCACAAGGACGCATGCTCAACTATGTTCATAGCAGCATTATTTGTAATAGCCAGAACCTGGAAACAACCTAGATGCCCTTCAACTGAAGAATGGATAAAGGAAATGTGGTACATATACATAACGGAGTACTACTCAGTAGAGAAAAACAATGACATCATGAGGTTTGCAGGCAAATGAATGGAACTAGAAAATATCATCCTGAGTGAGGTAACCCAGACTCGGAAGGACAAACATGGTATGTACTCACTCATAAGTGGATACTAGATGTAAAGCAAAGGATAACCCGACTGCAACCCACAGCTCCAGGGAGTCCAGCTAGTAAGGAGGACCCTAGGAAGGGCTCATGGATCACCCAACAATGGAGAAATGAATGATATCTACATGAGCAAACTAGGGGTGATGGGGGTAATGGAGGGCAAGGGACGGGGAATGAGAACTTAGAGGAGCGAGAGGTTCGAGCTGGAATGGGAATAGAGTGGGAGAGCAAGGAAAGAGATACCATGATAAATGAAGGCACCATAGGAATAGGGAGAAGCAGAGTGCTAGGGAGGTTCCCAGGAATCCACAAGGATGACTCCACCATAGACTACTGGCAATAGTCAAGAAGGTGCCTGAGCTGGCCTACTTTGGTGATCGGATAGCCTAATACCCTAACTGTCATTATAGAACCCTCATCCAGTGACTGATGGAAGCAGATGCAGAGATCCATGGCCGGGTCCCAGGCGGAGCTCCAGGAGTCCAATCGATGAGAGAGAGGAGGGATTTCATGAACAAGGGATATCGAGACCATGACTGGAAAAAGTAGAGAGACAACTAGCCAAACTAGTGGAAACACATGAACTGTGGACCAATAGCTGAGGAGCTGCCATGGTACTGGACTAGGCCGGCTGGATAAGTGAGAGCTTGAACTGTTTAGGGGGCCCGCAGGCAGTGGGATCAGGATCTGTCCCTAGTGAATGAGCCAGCTTTTTGGAGCCTAGTGCCTATGGTGAGACACTTTGCACAGCCTTGGTACAGGGAGGAGGGGCTTGGACCTGTCTCAATTGAATGTACCAGGCTCTACTGACTCCCCATGGGAGACATTGCCTTGGAGTAGGTGGGAATAGGGGTGGGGTGGGGGGGGGAAGCCTGGGGAGCAGGAAGAGGGAGGACAGGGGAATCTATGGTTAGTACGTAAAATAAATAGAAAATCTCTTAATTAAAAAAAATAAATTTTTCCACCCATTCTACATATCAACCACAGATCCCACTCCCATCACTCCTCCCACTCCCCCCCCTCCCAATCCACCCTCCATCACTTCCTCCGAAAGGGTAAGGGCTTCCATGTGGAGTCAGCAAAGCCTGATGTAAAGCTCAGGATAAACAGATTAACCCAAAACTTCAGAGAAACTAGGTAACAAGGAGGACCCTAAGAGGGATGCATGGATCACCCTGGGAAGGGGAAATAGATGAGATCTCCATGAGTAAACAGGGCCAAGGCAGGGCTTTAGAGGGGCGGGGATAGGGGATGAGAACTTTCTAGCTTCTTTTACTGCCCTTGTTGTAGATAACTGATATAAATGCAGAGCAGCATCTCAGTGGGAAGCTGATATTACAATGGAAAGTTGTGATAGAATGAGAATAAGCTGGGTTATTTCAAGTTCAGTGACTTTTAAAGACAAGAAATTTGTTTTACCTTAGGATAATAGTTGTCAATGGAACTAAGAACTAACTTGTTACAATATACAAACATAGCTTTAAAGACTTACTTATTTTTATTTTATGGATATGAATGTTTTGCTTGCATGTATGTATGTTTATCACATGTGTGCAATACCTGTAAAGATCAGAGGATGATGTCA
This sequence comes from Peromyscus aztecus, assembly GCA_902168405.1. Classification (NCBI taxonomy): domain Eukaryota; kingdom Metazoa; phylum Chordata; class Mammalia; order Rodentia; family Cricetidae; genus Peromyscus; species Peromyscus aztecus. The sequence continues at coordinate 44,487 of CABHPQ010142992.1, forward strand.
GATTCCATATAACATGGGTGCCTGGAACCAAAGCCTGGTTCTCTGCAACAGCAGCAAGTGCTCTTAACCACTGAGCCATCTCTCTGGCCCTCAGGAACTGTTGTTTACACGTTTATAATAAAAGATCAAACTATTCTTTGTGTCTCAACATGATCTTAAGTTGATATGACTTTCCATCAGTTACCTCTAAATCCTACAAACAAGATGTAAGAAATAATGAAGTAATAAAGTATGCTTACAGTTCAAATCAGCCAGTGCTGATGGAGGAACTTTGCCACCAAGCAAAACAAAAACATGGACGAAGATGAAAGTGTACCATCTGTACTTTAGTTAACATTCTCCTTGGGTTATTACTATATCTTTGTGTGTTTGCCTCCTTGTATACTTTATAACACCCTGTAATTTTTGTGGACTTTCATGTATTATCCTTCAGGCAGAGTATTAGTTGACATTATTACAAATTATTTCTATTTCTTAGGATGAGAGTAGGATGTGGGATCTACCATATAGTCAGACACATGTTAGGAATGCAACAAATGTGGAGATACAGGCATATTTATTCTATATTGCAACTTACCTGCTCCTGGGGTCGAATAACAACAGTATTAAAATCAGGCCACTTGTCCACCAGAGCCTTGACCTTGAATGGGTTTCCCTGATTCATGTGGAAGACAGTCCCATAAACCTAAATATTTAAACATAGTAGGATTGTCATCACATTACAAAGAAACAGGAAACTGCAACATATTTAACTAGAACAAGGGTCATTCCTATGACATTATGATTTTTTGTTGGAAAGATGTAATAAATGAATCTTTCAAATGGTTCCTAGTGTCTAGTTGCTTATTCTAACAATGATATCTTTTAAACATTAATGAAATAAAATGTAAATAATGATGTGATTTATGAATAAACTCATGAACTCCCCTCCTGTAGAATCTATTAGAATTTTTTCATGGATTCCAGATTTCTTTCTTTTCATGTGCAGAACAAATTTTATGAAGCAGAGAGGTTTCAGAAATGGTTTCCATCATTGCAAGTGTTTTTCTTACTACTCCTTGAAGCATTTTTATGATTGCTGCTTTAATATCCATACTATGTCATTCTTAGACCTGCATCATCTGCCTGTTGATATGTCTGGATCATTGTTTCTTACCTAAGTTAAGATTTAGCCAGGCTTAGTGATACATGTCTGTAATCTCAACTAATAGGGAGGCTGAGGCAGTCAGGTTGAAAATTAAAGGGCTGCCTGGGATATACAGCAAGTCCCAGGCAACCTATAAAAATTTGATTTCCATGCCATTTGTATATTTTATTACATACAATTTTACCTCACCTCTTCTGAGAACATGTTATAGGTCAAATCCTAGTTCACAGAAAATTCTATACTGAGTTATGTGACACATAAAAAGAGAACTGGAAATTATTGTGCATTAAATCTTATTTCATTGAGACAATATATTCTACAAAAGACATCTGATGATACACATTTTAATTTATTTTATATTTAAAAAAATTCCCCTGCTAGAGTCACGTCAGGAATACAACTAAAGCAAAATTTAAATAAGATCAGAATCCTTATTATTTAATGTCTAACATGATTTCAACTAAATAGTGATTGTTATTTAAGAATCAGGAAAATTCTTTTTTCTTTACTGGTAGTTATACCTAGGACCTTGCACAGGATAGGCAAACACTATAATTGACCTATATCTCCATCTTTCTTTTAAGTTTTTATTTTGTGAAAGACTCTCACAAAACCTTTGAAGTATCCTTTGGAAGTAAACAGTGATGTGTTTTAGTCAGTGGAGAACAGCACTTTGCTTTTTTTTATTGGGCAAGTGACATTATTGAGACTTCTTTCTACTCTGGTAGCAAAAGCATAGGTGAGAAAAATGCCATGGTGTCAGTGCTGTGTGGGTCTTGACCTCTTTACCTCCTCTGTCATAGCAGGGTGTGGTCCTCAGTTACTCTGTAAATTTCTACTCTCACCTTTAAGGACTCAGGGAGATACTTCCTCAGGGAGTTCTCCAGAGACTGAAGCATCTGAGAGCCCTGTAAGTAGAACATCTCTTCCAATACCTACGATGAAAAAGAGAAATGACAATAGCAAGTCATGAGTGGGAAGATACTTTCATAGTGTGTCCAGAATGCCTCTAAAGATCAAGAGTTACAGGCCCATGAACATCAGGAATTTATTTCTCACAGGTCTGGGAAGTCCACGATCAAGACATTGGTATATTTCTTGTCTTGTGGAACTCTGCTTTCTATCTGCTAGATACACCCTCTAGCTGTGTCTTCTTGGGATGAAGGGAATAGGCTTGCTCTCTAGAGCTTAACCTATGAAGGCATCAATAACATCTGAAAAGGTGACACAATCACCTGTAGATGAAATTTTAAACAGTCTTAGTAAATAAGAAACATAGAGCCAAACACAGGGGTAATAGTCGAAGAGATCAGAGAATTAGCGAAGAGCTACTGACTACCCTTTAGTTTACCACCAAGTCATAGTTTCCCACATGAGAGAGCGCTTATCCCTGTCTGACTTGTGTTTTTAATTGCCTTTCTGTTCTGCCTTCTCATTGACTCTAAGCCCAGTCACATGACTTCCTCGTCACTGCCTGTCTATACAGACCTCCAGGTCACTATGATTGGTACAAGGATTAAAGGCTCATGTCACCACACTTGGCTGTGTCCTTGACCACACAGAGACTCTGCCTGCCACGTGATTGGATTAAGGGTGTGGGCTACCACTGCCTGACTTCTGTTCCTGGCCCACTATGACCTCTGATCTCCAGGCAAACTTTATTTATTAACATACAAATAAAATCACATTACAGCACAATTAAAATATCACCACAATCACCTCCCAAGGGCTCCCAGCTTACTACCCTTTATATTGGCAAGACCTTCCAACATAGGACCCTTGGAGAGACACAAACATTCAGACCATAGCAATACTAAGCCAGTGGGATCTGGATCTACACAAGCTTTTCTTCTTATCTCCTTTTCAGGTCATATGATTCTGTGGTCAAATCCAGCCACTTAGCTGTGGAAGGTATGTATCAGCTGTAGGAGTTTCATGGTAGAATTTTTGGGGTCGTTTATGTATACTATTATATCATATGTGAATATTGACACTTTGATTTCTTCCTTTCAAATTTGTATCCCCTTGATCTCCTTCAGTTGTTTATTGGTCTAGCTAGAACTTCAAGTACTATATTGAATACATATGGAGAGTGTGGACAGCCTTGTCTTGTTCCTGATTTTAGTGGACTTGCTTTGAGTTTCTCTTCATTTAATTTGATATTGCCTATAAACTTGCTGTACATTGCCTTTATTATGTTGAGGTGTGTTTCTTGTATCCCTGCTCTCTCTAAGACTTTTATCATGAAAGGGTGTTGGATTTTTTTCAAAGGCTTTTTTTGTGGGGAGCATCTAATGAAATGATAATGTGGGGTTTTTTTTGCTATCATTTTGTTTATATGGTGGATTACATTGATTGATTTTCATATGTAGAACTGTCCATGAATCTCTGGGATGAAGCCTATTTAGACATGGTGGATGATCTTTTTGATGTGTTCTTAGATTTGATTTGTATTTTAAAAAGTATTTTTGCATCTATGTTCATTAAGAAAATTAGCCTCTAATTCTCTTTCTTTGTTGAATTTTTGTGTGGTTTGGATATTAGGGCGACCGTGACCTCATAAAACTCATGTGGCAATGTTCCTTCTGTTTCTATTGTGTGAAATAATTTGAGGAGTACTAGCATTAGCTCTTCTTTGAAAGTCTGGTAGAATTCTGTGCTAAAACCCATCTGACCCTGGGCTTTTTTTGGTTGGGAAACTATTAATTACTGCATCTATTTCCTTAGGGGTTATAGGTCTATTTAAATTGTTTATCTGATCTTGATTTAACTTTGGTAAGTGTTATTTATCAAGAAAATTATACATTTCTTTTAGATTTTTCAATTTTGTTGAGTACAGGTTTTTAAACTATGACCTAATGATTCTTTGGATTTCCGTGGCTTCTGTTGTTATATCCCCCATTTCATTTCTAATTTCACTAATTTGGATTTTCTCTCTGTGTCTTTTAGTGAGTTTGGATAAGGGTTTGTCTATCTTATTGATGTTCTCAAAGATTGAACTCTTAGTTTCATTGATTCTTTGTATTATTCCCTTTGGTTGATTTCAGTCCTCAGTTTGATTATTTTCTGCTGTCTAATCCTCTTGGGTTTGTTTGCTTCTTTTTGTTCTAGAAGTTTCAGGTATGCTGTGAATTTGCTAGATCTCTCCTATTTTTTTTTAAATGTAGGCACCTAATGCTATGAACTTTTCCTCTTAGCACAATTTTCATTATGTCCCATAAGTTTGGGTATATTGTACATTCATTTTCATTGAATTCTAGAAGACCTTTAATTTGTGTCTTGACACAGTTTTCATTTAGAAGAGAGTTGTTCAATTTCCGTAAGTTTGTAGACTTTCTGTTTCTGTTGTTGATAAAATCTACCTTCAATCCATGGTGGTCTGATAGGATGCAGTGGGTTATTTCAGTTTTCTTGTATCTGTTGAGACTTG
>CABHPQ010142993.1:0-21364 GCA_902168405.1 Peromyscus aztecus
TGGGTATACTAGTCTTACTGGCATCTATGACCTCTTGGAGTTTGTAGAACATCTGTCCAGGCCCTTCTGGCTTTGACAGATTCCATTGAGAAGTCAGGTTGTTCTAATAGGTCTGTCTTTATGTTACTTCGTCTTTTTCCCTTGCAGTTTTTAATAATCTGTCTTTGTTTCGTACATTTAGCATTTTGATTATTATATGCCAAAGTTGTGGTGGTATTGTGTTCCCCAAAATATTGTGCACCCTAATAAACTTACCTGGGGTCAGAGAACAGGACAACCACAACATTAAATATAGAGGATAGGCAGTGGTAGCACATGCCTTTAATCCTAGCATTCCAGAGGCAGAAATCCATCTGTTCAAGGATACAGCCAAGCATGGGGACTCACGCCTTTAATCCCAGGGAGTGATGGTAGAAAGCAGAAAGGTATATAAGGAGTGAGGACCAGAAACTAAAAACATTTGGCTGGTTAAGCATTTGGCTGGTTAAGCTTTCAGGCTGTGAGTAGCAGTTCAGCTGAGAGTTGGGATGAGGACACAGAAGCTTCCAGTCTGAGGAAACAAGACCAGCTGAGAAGTTGGCCAGGTTAGGTTAGCTGTGGCTTGTTTTGTCTCTCTGATCTTCCAGTGTTCACCCCAATAACTGGCCTCAGGTTTGATTTTATTAATAAGAACTTTTAAGATTCCTGCTATACAAGGTATCTGTTTCTTCCATCTTATCTTCAATTCCTGAGGTTCTCTCTCCCATCTCTTGTATCATGTTGGTGAGGTTTGCCTTTGAGGTTCCTGTTTAAGTTCTAAATTTTTCATTTCAATGTTTTCCTCAGTTTGCATTTTCTTTATTGATTCTATTATCACTTTCAGGTCTTGAATAGTTTTATTCATTTTCATCCACTGTTTGTGTTTTCATAGGTTTCTTTAGTGGATTTTTCTCCTTTCTTCTTTAATAACTTCTATCATATTCCTAAATGCTATTTTAAGGTCCTTAACTGCTGCATTTTTTAAAACTATGTAAAGATGTGTTGCATTTGTTTAACCTTGCCTGCCTAAGGCACCTGATTGGTCTAATGAAAAGCTTAATGGCCAATAGCTAAGTGATAGAGAGATAGGCAGAGGTGACAGACAGAGAAAATAAGTAGGAGGCAGAATCTAGGCTCCAGAGAGAAAGAGAGGGAGACACCCAGAACCAGACAGCCAACCAGGCAGCTGCCAAACAGATAGACACAGAGGAAGCAAGAAAGTAATATATACAGAATGAAAGAAAGGTAAAAAGCCTGGAATCAAAATGTAGATATAGAGAAACCAGCTAAATTAAGTTAGAAGAGATAGTGGGACAAGTATAAGATAAGGCTGAGTGTTCATAACTAATAATAAGTCTCCATGTCATGATTTCGGGGCTGGCAGTACAGGAAAGCCTACTATAGTTACCTGCTTCTTCTGCACTCCTATGTGAGCTAAATTCTTTGAATAAGAGACCAAACCTAAGCCAAGAGTCAGACCACCAGCAATGCTTTATCTGCTTTTATCTACTATTTTTTAATTGGCCTATTGAGGTTGTTAGTCAAGCCTATCTTGCTAGGACTTCCAAGGCCCAAGCTTTAATCCTAACAACTCCAATAACATTTCACTCTTTGGAATGTGGTGCATCTTGTTACATGGAACCTGCATGGATAGGAAAGGAGAGGGAGGATCTTCTTGTGAATGTGGCCTTTCCTTTCTTTTTGGTAGGAAGCATGTACTCTTGCCAATTTCCACCTTATTTGAGAAAGTGGAAGTCTTTGTCTCTCACACATAAATTCAAATGAAATTCTATGAAAATGATTTTTAAAAAAATCCCCCACTCTTTTTCCAGGAGTGTTGGGGAATATTAGTTGAAGGTGTGTTACATTTGTTTATGCTGTGGAACATTTGTTTAATGATGAAAAGATGTGTTGCTTTCTTTTATGTTGCATTTGTTTAATTCTGTGAAGCTGTGTTACTTTGCCTGTCTAAAACACCTAATCAGTCTAATAAAAAGCTGAATGGTCAGTAGCTAGACAGGAAAAAGGATATGCAGACCTGACAGGCAGAGAGAATAAATAGGAGGAGAAATCTGGGAAGAGAGGATTGACGAGCAAGAAAAGGAGAGGAGATCTGCAGGGGCCAGCCAGCCAGCTATACAACAAGCCACAGAGTAAGAAGTAAAGAAATATATAGAAAGTAAAAGCCCAGAGGCAAAAGATAGATGAAATAATTTAAGAAAAGGTGGCTAGAAATATGTCAGGTTAAGGCTAAGCATATATAAGAAAGAATAATTTTCCATGTGATTATTTGGGAGCTGGGTACTGGGCTCCCAAAGAGCCAAAAGAGTAGAGAAAACACACACAAAAGACTGAAACATTTCACACATACACACAAAAAAATTGCCTATGAGTTTTGGCCTCATAGTGGAGCTTGAGAACCTTCTAGATTGTTCCTGAGTGCATTTCTCAATGTCTCCAGAAAATGGTGGGAAATTATTAGAGAATTTTCTAGCATGTCTCTAATTCCATTTGTTTTCTTGTGGTTGTCATTCTTTTCTATGTTTGAAACTCTGATAACTCAGTACATGAACAGTGTGTAAGGAGCAAAGCAGAACAGTGAGCATTTCCCCATGTTTATGTCTATGTGAGCCCTTGGACTCCCCTTGTCTGTGTCTTCACTAAGCATAGAATAAGTTGCTGTAAACTTGCCATGCCACTGTTCTGTGGAACAGAAGCATCTTCCCCTCATCTGACTGTGGTTTGAATGGGTGTTACTACTAAAGCAGGATTCAGTGTCTAAGGCTAGTTTAAAAACAAACAAACAAACAAAAACTAAATGTTTTTCCTTACCCCCAAACTTTTCAGTGTCTTTTATATTCTATTCCCAGTTCTTTTCAGAGTTTAAAAGGGCGGTGAACTTGCTCACATGTAAGTCTTGAGTGGTTTGTTTTGCTTTGTCTTTTAATCATGTGTGTATTTCTCTGTGTGTCTGGATGGAGTTATGTTCATGAGTGTAGGTGCCTATGGAAGCTAGAAAAAGGCATTGGATCCCCTGAATTTATACAGATGTGAGGTGCCTGACATGGGCACAAAGAAAAAACTCAGGTCCTCTGCACAAGTAGTGTGTGTGCTGGTAACCTCTGGTGACACTCTCCAGTATATTTTTGTGTATGTGCATAACGTATCAGTAGATACAGAGTTAGGAGACATTCTGATGTGAATAGCATGTACTTTAAAATTTTTCTATCCATTCTCATGTGGTCTTCATTTACCATGGTCTCCTATTCCTTGTTCTCCCTCTCTGTTCTTGATCCAGCTGGGATCTCCCGCTCTCCCAAGCTCTCTTTTCCTCCACCCTCGCCCTTCATTACCCCCACTCACGTCCAGGCTGTTCATGTGGATCTCATCCATTTCTCTGTCATTGGGCAATCTCCGTGTCTTTCTTGGGGTCCTGTTTTCCAGGTAGCCTCCCTGGTGTTGTGAGTAGCAGTCCAATCATCCTTGTTCCACATCTAGTATCCTCCTATGAGTGAGTACATACTATAGTGGTATTCTATTTGTACTGAAATGTGATTTTATTTGTATGTTAATAAATAAAGTTGTCTAGGGGTCAGAGCTATTAGCAAACCATAGGGAAAGCCAGGGCGGTGGTGGTGCACACCTTTAATCCCAGCACTTGGTAAGCAGAACTAGGTAGATCTCTGTGTGTTCAGGATATAGCCAGCATTGGAGACACATGCCTTTGATCTCAATACCAACCATAGAAGACCTGGAGGTCTGCACAGACAGGCCGTGACGAGGCAGTCACGTAGTTGGGTTTACGACCAATGAGAAGGCAGAACAGAACTCTATTTAAAAACAAACGCACAGGAAGTAGTTCCTTTTCGGAGAGGTCTCTTGGCGGAAGAAGCTGGCTGGCAGGCAGTGGTAAGGCTCCTAGCTCTGACCTCTTGGGCTTTTATCTTTACCTTGGCTCTGTGTTTCTTATTTAATAAGACGGTTGGTTACATCTACAACATACCATGTTTGTCTTTCTGAGTCTGGGTTACCTCACTCAGGAGGATTTTCTCTAGATCTATCCATTTGCCTGCAAACCTCATGATGTCATTGTTTTTCTCTGCTGAGTGGTATACCATTGTGTATATGTACCACATTTTATTTATCCATTCTTCAGTTGAAGGGCATCTAGGTTGTTTCCAGGTTCTGGCTATTACAAACAATATGGATATGAACATGGCTGAGCAAGTGCCCTTGTGGTATGATTGAGCATTCCTTGGGTATATGCCCAAGAGTGGTATAGCTGGATCTTGGGGGAGATTGATTCCCAATTTTCTAAGAAAGTACCATATTGATTTCCAAAGTGGTTGTACAAGCTTGCATTCCCACCAGCAGTGGAGGAGAGTTCCCCTAACTCCACATCCTCTCCAGCATAATGTGTCTTCAGTGTTTTTGATCTTAGCCATTCTGACAGGCGTAAGGTGGTATCTCAGAGTTGTTTTGATTTGCATTTCCCTGATAATTAGGGATGTTGAGCAATTCCTTAAATGTCTTATGGCCATGGCAGGCTTCTTGCTATCTAGTCCTTATATCTTAAATTAACCCATTTCTATTAATCTATAAGTTGTCACATGGCTTGTGGCTTACTGGTACTTTTACATCTTGCTTCCTCTGTGTCTGGCTGGTGACCCCTGACTCAGCCTTTCTCTTCACAGAATTCTCCTCTCTGCTTATCCAACCTATACTATACTTCCTGACTGGCTACTGGTCAATCAGCATTTTATTTATCAACCAATCAGAGCAACGCATTTAAAGCATACAGAAAGACTTCCTCAGCATGTACGTATTGCTATATGTAGGTCTATGTGTCTGTATACATTTATATGTGTCCACATGTGTGTCTGTTCATATGTATGTATGGGTGTATGTATATGTGTGCATATGTATTGTGTGCTTGCATGTGAGTATGTGTACATATATGTTTATGTGTGCTACTGTATGAGTGTGTGCATATATATATGTGTCCGTGTGTGTGTATTAAGGTGTAGTGTGTGTACATGAATGTGTGTGTGCATAACTATGTGTATATATATATGATATATGTTTATATTTATATTTGCATGTGAATATGTATGCAAATATGTTTATATGTGTTCATCATGTATGTGTAAACATGGGTGGATGTAGATGTGCAAAACTGTGTTTGTATGTGTGTATGTGCATGAGTTGGTGTATATGTATGTGTAGGTGGTAGGGGTGGATGGGTGTACATGGGATGTATCTGTGTACATGTATGTTTCAGAAGTATTTAAGGCACTGCCATTTTTCTATTGGGTTAATTTATTTATAAATACATTTTATATGTTTATATATATTTATAATTTATACATTAAAATATGTAAATATGTAACTTAAAATTGTATATAATTTGTATAAAATTATATACTTATATAAATATATATTTCTATATTTTTAGAAGAGGGTCTTTATCCTGTGAATAGTGGTTTTCCACCTATTTTGCCACTTGTCTTCTAACATTGCTCTTGAGGTTGATTCTTGTTCATAAATATGAATATGAATGGAGCAAATTTAGCAATCATTCTTTTATGATTTTTAAGTTTAATGCTATGCTTTAAAGGAGGTATTCACTCTAAGTTATACTTTAAGAATCACTAAACTGTTATATATAATAAAATAAATTCTACAGAAATGTCAAGAACTAAGATAAATCTGTATGTACCATCACATGAATAAGTCCCTAATACATCAATTTTTAAAAATCTTTTATTATTTCACTGAATTCTTATAAATATCTATAAAAGTAGCATTATTGTTTCCACAATGTTAATAATAAGAGAGCTGAGATACAAAGAGTTAAGTACCTTTTTTTTTTTTTTTGGTTTTTTGAGACAGGGTTTCTCTGTGTAGCTTTGCGCCTCTCCTGGAGCTCACTTGGTAGCCCAGGCTGGCCTCGAACTCACAGAGATCCGCCTGGCTCTGCCTCCCGAGTGCTGGGATTAAAGGCGTGCGCCACCACCGCCCGGCATAACAATTTATTTATTTTTTATGTACATTGGTATATGCATGTATGTCTGTGTGAGAGTGGAGAGTGTTAGATCTTAGAGTTACAGACAGTTGTTAGCTGCCATGTGGGTGCTGGGAATTGAACCTGGGTCCTTTGGTAGAGCAGTTGGTGCTCTTAACCACAGAGCCATCACTCCAGCCCTTAGTTAAGTACCTTTTAATGTGAAATTTAATAGAAAATGAAGGGACCAGAATTTTCCATGGTCTAAATAACACTGAAGCACATCATTGACCGAACTGTTTAGGTGTCTATTGGTCGATTTTTCTTGCTGTGACAAAATACTAAAGGCAAGCTAACTATTAAAAAAAATGGGAGGTCTGTGTAGCTGAAGGATTTCCTGTGTCCCACCTGGCCCGCTATAGGGACAAATCTCTCTTAACTGCAGCCCAGCAACCTTTTATAAAACAATCACACAGAGGCTTAATATTAATTACAAACTGTATGGCCTATGACTAGCTCTTTCATCTTAAATTATTCCATTTCTATTAATCTATTATTGCCACATGGCCATGGCATTACTGGTCTGCTGGCATATTGCTCCTTGGGTGGCAGGCTGGTGTCTGCCTTTCTTCTTCCTGTCTCTCTCTTTCTTGGATTTCCTGCTTGGCTATAACCTGACTTGCCATAGGTCATAGCAGCTTCTTCATTAACTAATCATAGCAACACATATTCACAGCATACAGAAAGTCATTCTACAGCAGTCTAGTTAGATTGCAGTTTTGGAGACTAAATATGAAACAGCACAGTGCTGGATCTAATAAGGACTCCATGGCCATTGGCAGATGGTGAGGTAGAGAGATATGGAAAGAATCACACTTTGAAAAGGCAGTGAAAGAGTTAGTGTGCCAGAGTCAGGGTTACAGCAGCCCTCTTGAGAACTATAAAGAATTTCCTTGAGAAATCACTTCATCCCTTCCAAGGGCAGCTGTAGATGAATTGCTAAACAGCCTTATTAATAAAAAACAGAGCCAGAAATTGGGGTTAAAGCTGAGAGATCAAAGGAATAGGACAAGTCACAAGCCAACCTCACCTCACCAACCTTCATTCTCAAAAGAGACTTTCTTCCTATATACCCATGCCTATATTTCTTTCTGTTCTGCTAACTCATTTCTTCTCTCCATCCAGCTACATCACTCCCTCTTTCTGCCCAGCTCTGTCACTTCCTGTCTGTCTGTACAGACCTCCACACCTTTATGGTTAACTAGTGTTGGAATTTAAGGCATGTTCCACCTTCCCAGGGTGGCCTTGAACTCACAGAGATCCAGACAGATCCCTTCCTCGCAAGTGATAGGATGAAAGGCATGTGCTACCATTGCCTGACCTCTATGTCTAATATAGTGGCTGGCTCTTTCCTTTGATACTCAGATAAACTTTATTGGGGGACACAGATAAAATGTCACCACGTTGCCCTTTCTTTGTCTAATAAAAAATAAAAAATAAAAAAGTTATAATAAAAATAAATATATCAACAATGTCTAGTCCATTTACATTTGACAAATTCAGAGAAAATACTTCATTATCTATTCTATTTTGGTAAGTCCAAAATGTACCTAATTCACTTTCTATCCTATCTTGTATTACCAAGAGAAAACTGTCTTTTATGTCTTTCAAATTTATATATGTTACACCTCTAAGTGAGTTTCTTTTCTGAAATTGTTAACAAGGAAACAGTAACTACAACTATCTAATCTTCAACTCCCTCAGAGACCCAAGAAGAAAATATTACCTAGTAAAACAGGAAATGCAAACAAGTGACTTCCAAAAAAATATGAGTTATGATAGACACATCCAGCTGCCTGGACAGTCACCCAAGGTTTCTCTGCAATGTTGGGGCATCATCTTCAGCCTACAGGCTTAGTGTATCTGACAGACTCATTTGTGAAGGTGTATAGCTTGACTCCACATTTGGTGCAAGTATTCCATGTACCAGATAAACTTGAATTCTGCCAGTATCATATCATGATTCAGGGTTTTAAATTCTGGAAATTGCTGGTATTTTTGGAATTTGGCCTCCCATTCTTCTTGGCTTGTGGGTAGCTACATCTCCTTTATTAACTGTCAGTCTATCATTGAGAGGTCAGATTGATCAGCCTAGTTACCCCTCCAAGAATAACTGCTCCAGCTACTGTTCCACTGCACACCAGGAGCCATCAGCCCACTGCCTGCTCAGCTGCCTTCAAAGGAGGGGACACTGTACCTTCTCTGGACTGCAAAGCCACTTCAGCAATGGTGACATATTGCTCTGGCCTCAGAGGATGCCTGTTGCCAAAGTTACAACCACACTTATCTTGGCAAGGATCATCAGTCCTTTATTTTGTGTCCTGCTTGTCTTTTGGATAACATACTGTCATCAGTCGATGTAAGGGCACTTTCTTGTCCAGTGACTAACTTTTCCCACAGTGAAAGTTAACTCCATGTGGAGTTACTTCAATGCTCAACATTTTCTCTGAAGTGGATTGGTGCTGCCAGGAGCAGACATGTCTCATAGTCATAAAAAAAAGAAAAAAAATCTATGCTATTAATACATCTTAAATGCCATATTCTGTAGCTCTCTGAATGGTTTGGAGATATATCTAATATATCTTTGCTGGACCTTGAAAACATACCTAATATGACTACAAGTTCGATTATAATGACTAACTACTAACTTTCATATCTTTATATCCTAATAGTTGGTAATAATAACTTTCAAGGATTAGCAAATTGCATTACATTGTTAAATGAACTATATAGGTACAATATCTTGAACAAGATTAGAAATATGTGTACAGAATTTTCTAACAAAATCAATCTCAAATTTGTATTAATATATAAAAATCCAATCCAGTGTAAAATAATTAAAAGTAGTAGGTACCTTCTAAAAGTAGACTCAATCATCTACCTTTTTCTCTTATCATATCTATAGAAATCAATCTCAAGTTTGCAGCAATTTACATAATTTGTACACAATATGCAAAAATCAAATCCAATGTAAATATTCAAAAATAGTAGTTGCCCTTTAAAAGTAGATTCAGTAATCTACATTTTTATATGTATCATATCTATATTCCCTCTTTTTTCTTTTCAGAGTAGATTCAATAATCTACCTCTTATCTATATCCTCTTTTTTCTTTTTCTTTTTTTCAAACAAGAACCTTAAATCTAATTTAATTTGTTTAGTATTTTTCCTGATCATTAACAATAGCAACTTGTAATCAACCATCCTAAACCATGACAATTACAAAAAAACACATTGAATGACCAAAAAACACCTACCCTACCTCTTGGGAATATGGGTGTCATGTTCATAAAATTGCTTCCTGCTGTTTGAGGGTGAAGGTATCTTTAGGGGATTCTGAAATGAAAATTTTTAGTTAAGTGTCAAGTCCTGGGAGAGGTAGCTGTATCATTTGTTGTCCAGTCTCAACATAATGCAAACGTGCAGGGCTTATCTCAAGTCCTTGTTCGAATAGTCTGTGAAGCTGGATCATCTCAGCTAGCCATCTCAAAATTGTCCTGAACAGTTTGGAGTCCAAAGCCGATCTTTTAGTGATGCTTGTCAGCTTAGTTAGAATCATGGATGTGGGGCCCCATCATCTTTTTGGAGACTTCAAATTTGCTGTGAGGCCTGGTATCATTTCCCTGCAGAAAACTGATACAAACTCAAACACAAAAACATGTAGAGACTGCTAAATGAAGCCTTTTTTCCTAGAATTAGTTAATACTCTATATGACCATTAATATCATAACAAAAGTTTAATATATATATATATATATATCTTATAAATTGTGATATAAAATTCATACCTTAAGAAAAGTTTAATGAATCATTAAAACCAAAGAATTATGAAATTAGTGCAATAGCATAGTCGCTTAATTTTAGTTTTCTTCTGTTCCATATCAGGTGGCTCTTTTGACATGATACAGTAATATTACATTTTCTTTTAACAAACAAGCTAGGATTTTGAGAAGGAGAGAGCCACTTTAAAACTCCAAAGCCCGCTTTAATTTTTAATTGAACTGGGACTACATAAAGACCATTTGTGTTATATGTCTGTAGAGAAGACCAGAAACAAACATTTAGGAAGATTTATGACATTTTATATGTGATACACCAATAGGCAAATTTCCTCTTTTTCTTGGGACATTTTTTTCTTGGATGATTTGTCCTTTTTCTTCAGATGTCTCATTTGTCCAGTGTTCTTCAGATTCCTTAGCCTTCATTCTCCTGAAAGACAAAAACAAAAACACTTCCCCAAGCCTAACTTTGGGGAGGTTCCCTTTTGGCAAGTTGTATCTGATTAAATGAAAACCATTTGTTAGTGGTATAAGTTAATTTAAATGGGATGGTCATGCTGGTTGATGAACTATCACCTCTTCTAATTAGGACGTCTCTCTTGTTCAAATCAAACCTTTATCAATTGTGATGGTATCCATAGCTTTTTTTTTCTCATGTAGAAACAAAAGCAAAACCTAATCCCCAAAGTAATACATATCCTGGTTTCCATTCTGAGGTCAGGATGTCCTTAAATTAAATCATAGGCTGATTTAATTTCATAGTTTGTTCTGTTGTCCAATGTCTTTCCACAGCTGTTGTTCCTTTCTCATTAATATAGATAAAATTCAAAGTTAATAGAGCATTGGGTAATCTATATCTGGGAGTTTATGTTACTCCTTTCTGTTTATTTAGCATATCCTTTAGAGTTTGATTTGATCTTTCTGTAACTCCTTGGCCTGTAGGATTATGTGGTATACCTGTAATATGCTTTATATTGTAATAAGCAAAAAACTGTTTCATTTTAACAGAGACATATGCTGGAGCATTGTCAGTTTTAATTTGTGCACATATACCCATGATGGCCATAACTTCTAGCAAATGAATGGTTACAGAATCAGCTTTTTCAGGACTCAGAGCAGGTGCCCATTGAAATCCTTAATGGGTATCAATGATGTGGTATACCGATTTTAATTTTCCAAAATCTGCAAAGTGAAACACATCCATCTGCTAGGTTCATTCTTCTGAGTACTCTTTGGGTTACACCCTGCTGGTAGTGAAGATTGATTGTAAAAAGAACAAGTAGGGCATTTCCTTATAATTTCCTTGGCTTTTTGCCAGGTTATGGAAAAATCCTTTTTTTAAACCTTTACTATTGACATGATTTTTTTTATAAAATTCTGAGGCCTCTAGCACATTTTTTTATCAATTGTTTATTGACCTTGTCATTACCTTGTGCTAGAGGGCCTGGCAAACCTGTATGAGATCCAATGTGAGTTATGTATAAGGGATGCTTCCTATTCCTGATTATATCATGTAACTGAATAAATAACAAAGTTAATTCTGACTCATTAGGGATAAATTCTGAGGTTTGAATATATAAAACCACTCTTTCAGCATAGTCAGTAACTATGTTGAGAGTTTCCAAAAAATCCATTAATACCATCAGAATAGCATATAATTCTGATTTTGAACCAAATTATAAGGATTTTGAACCACTTCACTTAAATTTTCTGATTTGTAACCTGCTTTTCCTTGTTTGTTTGCATCTATATAAAATGTACAGGCTCCAGATATGGGTGTTTCCTGTACAATGTGAGGCAGAATCTAATCAGCTCTCTTTATAAGTTGAATTCTATCAATTTTTAGATATTTGCTATTAATCTCTCCCCCAAAATTACTGCAAGCTCTTTGCTAAGGTTAATTTTCTGCCCATAATTTGTCAATGCCATCCTTAGTTAAAGGTACTACAATTTTTACTGGGTCTATTCCTGTAATTGACGAAGTTTTGATTTTCCTTTCAAAATCAACTCAGAGACTTTTTCCACATAAGTTTTTAATTTTTTACTCTGTTTATTTAGTAGAAATATCCATTCCACTATAATATCATCCCTCTGCACTAAAATTACTGCAGAAGAATGCTTAGAGGGTAATATAACCAAAAAGCAATCAAGCTTTGGATTCACACAATCCACCTGTGCATCCTGTACTTTCTTTACCATCAAGGCCAACTCTCTCTCACCATCAACTGATAGTTCTCTTGGACTATTTAAGTCCTTGTCACCTTCGTAGGTTTTGAACAAATTATTCAGTTCATCATTTTTACCCAAACAACAGTCCATAGATAGGAAATGTCTTTTTTGAAGGTCATTAAGTGTCTGTAATTGATCTCTCCTAATTTGCACCTTTTGGGGTCCAATTTTTTGTAGATCTATTTTATATCCTAAATAATTAATAGAATCTCCTTTCTGTATCCTTTCAGAAGCAACTTATAATACCCAACAAGGCAAAATTTTCTTTACTTCTTCAAACATTCTTTCTAAGGTATCTGCATTTGAATCAGCTAGTAAAATATCGTCCATGTAACAATGAATTATAGATTCAGGAAACTGTTTATGTATTATTTCCAATGGTTGTCATACATAATATTGGCACAAGGTTGGCTATTTAACATTCCCTGTGGAAGAACCCTCCATTGATATGTCTTAACCAGCTGAGAATTATTATAAATAGGCACCATGAATGCAAGTATTTCTTTGTCTTTTGCTTGTAAGGGTATTAAGAAGAAATAGTCTTTTAAATTGATAACTATAAGAGACCACCCTTTAGGTAACAGAGTAGGCAAAGGAATTCAGCTTGTAGAGAGTCCATTGGCTGAATTACCTTGATAATTGCTCTTAGGTCTGTTACCAGATTTCTTTTTATAACAAATACAGGAGAATTCCAAGGGCTGGTTGATTCTTCAATGTGCTGAGCATTTGATGGCTCTTGTACCAGCTCTTCTATGGTTAAATGGTTAAAGGCCATTGCTGAACCCATACAGGCTTGTCTGTTAACCATTTTAAAGGGAGAGCCGTTGCTGTCTTTGAAAGATCAGCATCTATTGTGCCCTCTTCTTGTACAATCTGGATGGCTGGTGACTGTTCTTTGTAATATCTCCTAATATTTCTCTCAGAAACATGTGTTAGTTTATGGTTTGTTTCTGAGATTGTAGGAATGTTAGTCTGGTTATACCATTGTTGTAATAGATTATGTCCCCATAAATTCATAGCTATATTAGCCACATATGGCTCTAATTTTCCTCTCTGTCCTTCTGGTCTTATACATTGGACCCACCTTGTGCTCTGTTTCACTTGAGATAATGTTCCAATCCCTAACAGCTGAACATGTACCTCCTGAACAGGTCAATTTGGATGCCAAAATTCTGGTACAATTATTGTGACATCCATACCTGTGTCTACAAAACCTTTTAAGAAAATGTCATTTATTCATATTTTTAATTTTTGCCTGTGTTCATTTATGGGTTTGCCAAAAAAAACTTTTGGTTTCTTCTGAATTTCCTATTTTCTCTGCTATAGCTGTTCTATCATCCCAAGAAGTATGGTTTATTAGAATAGGTACTTGGCTATTTAATTGCTCTGAGAAAGGGTTTCTTCTATGATTGCAGGAAAGGATTGAACTGAATTTGCCATGGGAGCCTGCGAGAGGCCCCTCAAGGAGTTTCCCAATGGCAAAGGCAAGGGATTGCCTTGTCTGTCCCTTGTTGATCTACATTCGTTAGTTCAGTGTTTACCTTTACCACACCTTCTGCATATTCCAGAAGGGAGTGGTGTTCTGTTGCCATTGTTCCTTGAAGAAACATTGTTTCTAGGAATGCCCTGTTTTCATTCCCTATTTAGGTGACCTTGTTTACCACAATTAAAGCATCTGACATTATTGTTTTTCTTCAAAGCTCTTGAAATCACCTCTCTTATGCACATATCATCACGGTCATGAGACTTGATATTAATTGTGTCCCTGATTCAATCCTCCAAGGGTGCTGATCTGACCTTTAATGGCCTGATTACCCTTTTTTGTGCTGCATTAGCATTCTCAAAAGCCAAAGATTGAATTAATATCTGTCTAGCTTCTGAATTTGGTATCATTCTATTTACTACTGAAGACAGCCTTTGTAAGAAATCCATGAAGATTTCTTTTGGGCCCTGTATAATGTTCTTAAATTATTCAATTTTTTTTTCCTGCTTCCTCAATTCTGTCCCATGCATTCATGTCTGCCATGTGGCATAGAATCAGGGTTTGGTTATCATATAAACATTGGCTTTGTATATCAGCATAATCACCTTCTCCAAAAAGCTGATCCTGGGAAATTGCCATACCTCTAGTTCTACATCTTTGTTCTATAGTTTTAGCCTCCTCTTTCCACCACATTCTCCACTGTAACTGTGGTCTGGCCTCTAGTACCACTGTAACCAATTCTTTCCAGTCCTGAAGGATAATTATATTACAAGTTGACCACGAGTGCAACATCTGCTTTACAAATGAAGAATGCATTTCATATGATACTATACCTTCTTTGAATCTCCTCAAATTCAACATTTCCACTGGAGTCCAGTTAGCTTGTACACATCCTTGAGCATTTGGCAGTTCCTGTAAGGTTATCAGGTAGATTAATATTTGCTGTCTGGTAACCTGAGGCTGTTTCTCTGTAACCATATAATTCAATCCTGAGATAAGTTCACCTTTAAATTCTTTTGTCTGGGTCTGAATTTCTCTATAATTCATTTTAACCAGTTTTTCTGAAGTTTTTATCTTGGCACTCAAATTGACCAACCTTTTTAATGCTAAAATAAAAATGAGCAAGCAAATAATATTCATAATTGATGTTATACACATTCCATCAACATTAATTATCCTCTCATTTAATTGTTCCATTTTCAGACTGCTTAATGTTTTATCAAACAGAGACCAAATTCTTTCCATTGTAAAAATGTTTCCCATTTTTTATTGTGGGAAAAAATTCTCTTTTAACTAATTTCTCCCTTTAGGATATCTTAATTGACTTACTAAGTCTGTCAACTGTGTAGAACAATAGAAGTTTGTGGGAATTTCAATGCAGCTACCTCCTGTGGTAGCAGTCTGAGATGGGAATCCAGAGAGAGCCCACTACATACCAGGAGGAAAAAGCCAAAGAGACTCCAGACCACATGGGGTGGAGATCTTGCCACATGCAACTCCAGCCTGAGTTATAGAGCTCAGGCCTATGCTGAGGGGCCTGTAAGGCCCCAAGCAGCTTTTTAGTAAATTTTTGCCACAATTGTTGGAGTACCAGTTGTAGATGAATTGCTAAATGATCTTATTAATAAGAAACACAGAGCCAAAAATTGGAGTTAAAGCTGAGAGATCAGAGAAATAGGACAAGCCACAAGCCAACCTTACCTAATCAATCTTCAGTCTCCAAAGAGACCTATTCCTGTATACCCATGCCTATATTCCTTTCTGTTCTGCTAACTCATTTCCTCTTTCCATCCAGCTACATCACTCCCTCTTCCTGCCCAGCTCTGTCACTTCCTGTCTGTCTGTACAGACCTCCACACCTTTATGGTTAACTAGTGTTAGAATTTAAGGCGTGTGCCACCATGCCTGCTCTGTTCCCAATGTGGCCTTGAACTCACAGAGATCCTCGCAAGTGATAAGATTAAAGGCATATACTACCATTGCCTGACTTCTATGTCTAATATAGTGGCTGGCTTTTTCCTCTGATCCTCAGATGAAATTTATTGGGGTACACATAAAATATCACCACAGGCAGCACTCTCAGTTGACATAAGAACTTCTTATGAGTCCCTACCTCTAGCAGGCTCCATAAATCCTCACAATGCCACCGCCCTGGGGCCCATGCTTCCAGCACATCAGTGATGAGGGCATAAATAAGATCCAAATCATGCAGAATATGAAGAATCTTTGTGGGCTTCTCAAGCTATCTCCTGTTCTTGATAGATTTGACAATCGCAAAGAAACTGAAGAAACTGAAGTCATCTAATGAAGTCCACATAAGACTTTGATTCATGAGTGGAAATTTCTGGTGTTTTTGCACCACCCATGTCTGCAATAAGTTATTATTAATTTTATAATGTGCTTTAATCCATCAGACTTCAGAAACATATCTATGTGTTTCTCTAAGCAGGGAGAGCAGTGTTAACTATTCTCCAAATTTCTTTGAACCTTAAAGATAGTTTAGGACAGAATTTTGAAGAATTAGTGAAATAGTACTCGTCTAAGAAAAATTGGATGCAAGAAAGAGGAAGGAGAAGAAAAGGGCAGACAAAATTCATGAAGACATTAAATTATAATTAGATAAGTGACATGAGTTTGTCATTCAGTTGTAGAGTAGATGTCTTAACCACTGTTTTATTATTGTGAAGGGACAGCATAACCAGGAAACTCCCAAAAAAAAGAAAACATTTCATTGTGAGCTTACTAGCAGTTGCAGAATTTAGTCCATTATCTTTATGGCAGGATACATGGTGACATGAAGGCAAACATGGTGCTGGAGAAGTAGCTGAGACTTCTACATCCTGATCTTTAGGCAGAGAGAGAGCAATTGGTCCTGTTTTGGGCCTTTGAAACCTCAAAACCCACCTCTTTGACACACTTCATCCAACAACAACACACTTTCTAATCCTTTCAAATAATGCCATTCTGGTTGATATATTGTGTACCCCAATAAACTTATCTGGGGGTCAGAGAACAGAACAGCCACTATATTAAACATAGAAGTTAGGCAGTGGTAGAACACACCTTAAATCCTAGCATTAGAGAGGCAGAGTTCCATCTGGATCTCTTTGAATTCAAGGATACACTGGGAACAGAGCCAGGCATGGTGGCACACATCTTTAATCCCAGCACTTGAGATCTCATGTATTTGCTTGGGAAGGACACATGCCTTTAATCCCAGGAAGTGATGGCAGGAAGCAGAGAGGTATATAAGGTGTGAAGACAAGGAACTAGAAGCTTTTAGCAGCAGTTCCGCTAAGATACATTCAGGTGAAGACTCAGAGGCTTTCAGTCTGAAGAAACAAGATCAGCTGAAGAGTTGGCAAGGGGAGGTTGGCTGTCACTTGTTCTGCTTCTCTGATCTCTCAGTTTTCATGCCAATGTCTGGCTCTGGGTTTATTTTATTATTAATAAGACAATTTAGCACAATTCATATTACATTTGGCACCCAATGTTTGTGGCATAAATTCATGAAAAAAAAAAAAGCTGCTTGCCTGTGGCCTTTCAGTCCCCAGCTAAGGCCTGAGCTCAAGCAACTGGTTGTGGCGCTTCTTACTGGTAGGATTTGCTGAAGGAGGTAGAGGCAGGAGGATCCCAAGTTTGAGGCCAGCCTAGGAGGTTTGCTGAGGAGAAGCTGCAGCCAGGGCTAGGCTAGGCCACAAACCCAGGCCAGACCATAAATGGTGGCAGCTGGACCACAGAGGCAGTGACTGCTGCTCTGAGTTGCTGACTGCTTCTTATTGTGTTGGTGGTGGCAGTGATGCTGCTACTAGGGATGAAGGGTTTACAGCTGCTTGTCTAGAGAACAATTGCCAAGACCATTGTGTTACAAGAAAGCATTGGCAAAGGTTGGTTTGGAGAAGTTTGGTGAGGCAAGTGGTGGTTCCAAGAGGCAGAGATTTATCTGACTGTGCTGTTACACCATGAAAACATCCTAGGATTGATAGCAGCAGACAACAAAGACAATGAATGGCACATGGACACAGCTGTGGCTGGTGTCAGATTACCATTGGCATGGATGCCTTTTTGATTACTTGAATAGATACACTGGCATTGCCCATCTTCACATGGAGATTGTTGGTACCCAAGGAAAGCCAGCTATTGCTCACAGAGATTTTATATCAAAGAATATCTTGGTGAAGGAGAATGGAACCTGTTGTATTGCAAATTTAAGACTGTGAGACATGATTCTGCCACAGATAAAATTGATATTGCTCCAAACCACAGAGTAGGCACAAAAAAAAATTCTGCAGGGAAGCATGACCACACCTAACAGTGACTTTGAAATCTCCAAAAAGATGATGGGATCCCACAACAATGATTCCACATGGAACCCAAAAACCATAAAGCAACCCAAAGATCAGCTTTGGACTACAAACTGCACAGGACAATTTCGAGATGGCTGGCTGAGATGATCCAGCTTCACAGTCAACTTGAGCAAGAACTTGAGATAAGCCCTTCACTTTCCCATTATACTGTACAAATTATACAGCTAACTCTTCCAGGACTTGACAACTAACTCAAAAATTCTTTCCAGGATTCTCTAAAGATGCCTTCACTCCCAGACAGCAGGAAGTAATTTTAACATCCACATTCCCAAGAGGTGGGATGGGTAGGTTTTGGTCATTCAATGGGTTATGGATAATTGTAATTTGTAATTATGGTGTATAAACATAATACCTTAAACAAGAATAGAAATATACATACAGTATAAAAATTAACTTTAAATTCATATCAATAAATTAAAATCCATCCCAATGTAAAATATTTTGAGATAAACATTTGTTTTTGGATTAAAGTAGATTGAGTAATCTATTTTTAACATTTTTATATCCTATCCCCTTTCTTCTTTAGAAAGAGATTGACTATGTCCAATAACAATTTATAACCAACCCCCCTAAAGTGAAAACACAAATTCATTAACAGTATTTTGGGAATTTAGGCAGAGTTCTCTAGACTACTTCCTGTTGATTGTGGGCACTGGTAATCTTATGGGGACCCTGAGAAAATTTAGAACTATAGTTAAGTCCTGACTGGGATATCTGTGTGGCTGGTCAATCTCAATCAGTAACCTTGAAGCTATTTTGGATGCAGAACTCAGAGGAAACTGTAGCAGAGGTGTATTGAAACATTGGATCATGGCTACCCATTTTTATTGGTGTCTGATCCCCTTGCTCTGAAAATATATAAACTTTTAAAGGTAAAATATATATCTGTGTTAATATAAATATAAATTGTGTGTTATACACAAACCAACCAAAGATAAATTTTTGTTTTATATTTGAGCAGGTAAAATATGCAGTCTTGTAGTTATTTTAAGTTGATTTTTTTTCCATGTCTGTATTTAGGATTTTCAGGGTTCTTCTTGATCAAACCTGATTTTCTTAACCCAGAATGAATCCATAGTCTCTCATTTCCTGTGGAAACAATAACATAACTTCTCCTCAAAAGTGACACATTTTTTAACTTAAATTTTTGAGTTAAGATATTTTTAAAATATATAAGTTGGTTTAATATAGCAGCTTTTATACTCAAGTGTCTCATAGTAGTCAAAAATTTTATTTTTTATTTATTTATTTATTTATTTATTTATTTATTTATTTTTGGTTTTTCGAGACAGGGTTTCTCTGTGTAGCTTTGTGCCTTTCCTGGAACTCACTTGGTAGCCCAGACTGGCCTCGAACTCCCAGAGATCCGCCTACCTCTGCCTCCCAAGTGCTGGGATTAAAGGTGTGCGCCACCAACGCCCGGCATAGTCAAAAATTTTAAAGACAACACAATAGTATACATAATCCAGACTCTCTGTGTATTTTCCATTTTTAGGTGGTTATTTTTTATATTACTTTATTCTCCTTTTTAATGACTTTAATTTATGACTGTCTGTACCCTTTCTCTCCTCTCTCCCAAGCCTACACACATTTTTTAAACACGCTGTGACCTGTTTATAGGCCTTTTTGTCTGAATTTGTTTTTACTGTGTATCTTTAACTCTTTTTGTCTGTATGAGGGAAAACCCTAAATCTGCTGCACAATGTATGACTGAGAAAAGCCTCTCTTCATCTTGTCCCATGTTGGAGAATGCAGGAACCTACCATGCTGCAGCTCAAGTCTGAAAACCACGAATATGGCAGCCTGCATGAGAGATGTGAACTATGAAGCTGCTCTTGGCTCCATTTTAGTGTGTCTAGAATCCCCCCCCCTTTTCAAAGGTTTTTCAGGCTTTATGTGAATGTATGTACCCCACGTTGGGCACCATTTGTAAATGGAGGTGGAGCTTTCTGCCCCATCTGCGCTATTATACCCAGCAGTCACTTCCCAAATTACAGCATAGAGACTTATACTAATTATAAATGCTAGGCCAATGGCCCAGGCTTATTACTAACTAGCCCTTACATTTAAATTAATCTGTTTCTAATGATCTATGCATCGCCATGTGGCCTGTGGCTTATGGGTCCTTTAACATCTAGTTCCTTGGGCAGCTGGCTTGCATCTGCCGCCTCTGCCTTTTTTCCTCAGTTTGATTGAACTGCCCAACCTTATCTTGCCTTGCCATAGGCCAAGACTGCCTTATTATCAACCAAGGAGAGCAACTCATATTCACAGCATACAGAAGGACATCCCACAGCACATTAACTACTACAAAAGTGTTTGTAACAACAAAATCCAGAGTGGAGGTTAATTACAGGGTGAATTCTTCCCCCTGAGCAATATAAATGCCCAAAAGATCTTTATGGCAGGGCATGCATAAAGAAGCTTATTCATCTGCATTGATCGAAACACACATAATTAGATTTGCTTCCAGGTCACTAAGTTCAGTGGTATGTTTCCATGCAAACATTCACATCTTTTTCCTACCATCCGTTTCAGTTCATCTTTACCCTCAAATTTGTCAGAAGCACATTTCTGTGTGCCCTCTGGAGCCAAGACAAATCATAGCAGCATCAACAATTCCCAAAACAAGCATTGTATAAAACTGTGTGCTATTAAAGTCCTCATCAAATCATTAAGATCTACTACTATGTGGTAAGCCTTTTAAGTGTTAATAATAATAAAAATAACATTTCAAAGGAGAGGTTTATTAGAATCTAATGTAGACCCAGAGACCTGTAGCATGTTACGGGTTAAGTATTCCTCATCTGGAGGGTTTGACAGCAAAGGGGTTTATGATTTGGAATTTCATTGGATTTTAAAATCTTCTCATCTATATAATGAGCTATTTCAAGGATGAGACACAAACCCAAACACAGACTTCATTCATTTCTTACCTTAAACAGTAACCTGAAGATAATTTTCTGTATTATTTTCAATGAGCAAGTATTTTGACTGCCAGTGATGCCAGGAGGTCACAGATGGAGTCTATTTGTTACATGCTACATCTTGTCTGTGTCCAACAGATACGGATTTTAGAGTTAAAAAATTATTTATTTGATAGTTTCATAGAATGGATTTTAATTACATTTGCCTCCTGCTCCAACTTTTCCCAGATCTAACCTCACTTCCCCCTTCCCACCTCAACCTGCAATTTTTTATTTTCACCCATCAAGTCCAATTCTGATAAACAGATATTCTTGGATGTATAGTGTTCCACTGGAGAGTGGTTGACCAACCAGGGGCAGCACTTTCGAAGAAAACTGTAGATGTAACCAACCGTCTTATTAAATAAGAAACACAGAGCCAAGGTAAAGATAAAAGCCCAAGAGGTCAGAGTTAGGAGCTTACCCGCGTGCTGCTGGCTAGCTTCTTCCGCCAAGAAAC
>CABHPQ010142993.1:33046-54858 GCA_902168405.1 Peromyscus aztecus
CACACACACACACACACACACACACACACACACACACACACACACACACACACTGAGTAAACCCCTTGGTTGAAGATACCATTACACCTTTCTAATTTGTCTCCTCATCCAAAAACACAGGGCTTTCAAGAGGGCAGAGGGAATGACCAGCGAGAAATTTCATCACTACATTTTTATAGATTCAGACAATAAGTATTATTATGATAATTAAATCCCAAAGAATTCCAGTAACAATAAGCACAAACAGTAAACTGTGCTGGTTAGTTTTTGTCAACTTAAAGCAAACTTAGAGTCACCAAGGAAGAGGAAACCTCAACTGAGGAGTTGCCTCCATCAGATTGGCTTGTGGGCATACCTATGGGCATTTTCTTGATTAATGATTGATGTGAGAGAGCCCAGGTAAGTGTGTGTTGTGCCCCCAGGACAGGTGGCCCTAGCTTGTATACAAAGCAAGCTGACCAAGCCAAGGGAAGTGAGCAAATAAGAAGCACTTCTCCATGGTCTCTGCCTCCACATTCCTGCCTTGAGCTCCTGCCTTGGCTTCTCTCAGTACCGGACCCCTAACCTGCAAGATGCAATAAAGCCATTTCTTCCTCAGTTGCATTTAGTCATAGCGTTATATGGCAGGAACAAAAACAAACTAAGACAGTGTACTTTAGAAAACCAAAGTCAACAGGGCATGGTAGCACACATCTCTAATTCCAGGAAGCACTTGGGAGGTGGATTCAGAAGGATCATGAACTCCATGTCACTCAGTTATATCGCAAGGCCAGTCTTGGCTATGTGAGACCCTTTCTCAAAAGACAAAATAAAAGAAGTCATAGCATAGTGGGATAGATTTTTTTCCCATTATTGAAAGTATAGATTTTGTCTTTTCTGGAAAAATTCCAATTTCTTAACCATCACTGAAAGATGAGGATAAAAGTCACCAGACAAATGGGATGGATAAGGATGGAAGCATTCAGTCCAGGAAACTGAATACATGAGGTCAGTGAAGGAGTCTCCATAACCACAGACAGATGGTCAACTTTCCTCACTGGCAGGCAAGGTAGACGTCACTAAAAGCTCTCTAGTGAATTCCCTGCCTCAGAGTTTACAGGGAGGAGGAGGATAGCAGATGCTTTGACAGCATGCATTCCCCATGGGTGGCAGGGACAAAATACTCAAGGAGTCAGAATCACACCACCAGAGGTGACTAAGAAATCTATCATGAACAGATGGATATACTAGAGACAGCAAAGGACAGGAAGCAGACTGTCTCAGACTTTAAGAAAAAACATTCGCCCATGCTCTGATGCTCAGATCCTGTACATATGCACATTCTCAAATGAAGGCTGCTCATTCCTTCACAGGGTACCACACCCTAGAAGACAGTCAAGAATAGAGGATGACGTACCAGCTTTGGGGAAGGAAATGGTTTATTTGGCTTATGTGTTAAGATCACAGTCCATCATTAAAGGAAGCAAGGCAGCAACTCAAGCAGGAATCTTGGAGGCAGGAACAGAAGCAGAGACCATGAAAGAACACTAGTTATTAAGTTTGCTTTTAAGGATTGCTCACTTTTATTTCTTATATAACTCAGGACCATCTGACAAATGGTGATTGCCCACAATGGGCTGGGCCCTCTCAGATCAATCATTAATCAAGAAAATTGCCCCATAGACTTGCCGACAGGCCAAAATGATGGAAACAATTCCTTACTTGAGGGACTCTCTTTCTAGATGACTTTAGCTTGCGTCAAGTAGACAAAAACCTAACTGGCAGAGTAACCTCATCTTTTTTTTTTCTTCTATAGACTAATAATAGTGCTATTCTTTGCAGACACCCTGACAATGTAGGGTCTGGTGGTACATCATGTCATCTTGATATATCAACTCAAATTTATTATTTATTATTATTGCTTCCCTTATTTATTGGTGTATTCCCTCATGTATTGATGTTCCTATAAAATTCTGGACAGAATGTTAAGTGATTGCTGCTTGAGCTCAGTAAATTTCTAATTTGAAAACTCCATTTTTTAAAAGGGAAACCTCATGATATTTTGAAATGTTATTTATGTTTTGCAGTATTACTATTAGCATATGAGGGGACCTTAAGTAATCTAAAAGAAAAAGAAAATCTGAGAAAGGAATATCTAGAGAAGGAAAATAATTATGAAAAGTACTGATATGCCCAAAATTTCCAAATTTACATGGAGGTTTGTAGTGATATTTTATTTGGACTAAAATGTGACATTTTATTTGTATGTTAATAAAAAAAGTTTGCCTGGAGATCAGAGGTCGTAGTCAGCCAAAAACAGAAGTCAGGAGGTGGTAGCAAATGCCTTTAATCCGGTCACATGGCAGGCAGAGTCTCTGTGTGTTCAAGGACACAGCCAAGCGTGATGATACACACCTTTAATCCCAGTACCAACCATAGAGATCTGGAGGTCTGTATGGACAGGCAGTTATGAGGAAGTGATGTGGCTGGGCTTAGAGCCAATGAGAATGCAGAACAGGGAGGCAATAAAGGCGCAGGTTAGACAGGAAGAGGCTCTCTTGGGAAGCTATGGCAACATGGTGAGCTAAGGTTAGTTGGCGGCTATTGCTCTGATCTCTATGGCTTGCACCCTTGTATTTGGCTCTGACTGTTTAGAAATTCATCTACACAGGTCTCATAAGTCAATACAGAATAAATAACATAGGAAGTGACTCTAAAGAGCAATTTCCTCAACATGTACTTGTATGATTCATCTGGGTTGTCCAGCAAAGGCGATGTGTAGTTTAAGCCCCTGCAGGACTGAGCAAATAGATAGATGATGATGATGATGATGATGAAGAAGAAGAAGAAGAAGAAGAAGAGGAGGAGGAGGAGGAGGAGGAGGAGGAGGAGGAGGAGGAGGATGACGACGACGGACGGACGGATGGACGGACGGACAGACAGGTAGATAGATAGATGATAGATAGATAGATAGATAGATAGATGATAGATAGATAGATAGATAGATAGATAGATAGATAGATAGATAGACAGAACACTGAAAAATATCCAACAGAACAAACAGCGAAAGAGTAAAGCTGGAAAACATAAAGTAAACACTATTGGGACACAAATGGAAGAAACAATGACCCCTGCTACTAGAACCTTCTTAGAGCAATTGAACTGAGTGTGGAAACACCGTCCACTGCATTTCATTTTGTCTTTTAAAATTTTAGTTGAGGGTCAGAGAGATGGTTCAGTTGTTAAGAGCACTTGCTCTTCCAGAGAATCAGGTTTAATTCCCAGCACCCATGTGGCAGTTCATGACAGTCTGTATCTCCAGTGTCAGGGGCTCCAACTCCCTCCTCTGGGCACTATGTACACATGGCAAACATACATACATTCAGACAAACGCTCATGCACATAAAATAAAATTAAATAAGTCTGGGGGAAAAAACCTGACTACTATTCTCTTATTTCACATAGGAGGAAATAGTCACCTGTAGTGGGTAGCCATTCCAGCTTTGGTCTGGAAGTTCCAATCCCCAATAAGGCTTCGGTAACTATCACGCCTACAAGGCGGGGCCAAGGGAGGGCCTGAAGACCTGAGATCTGGACGTTCGGTGCTCTCTTGTTTCCTGGACCTGGACGCGAGAGGTAGACCGAGGAGAGTTCTCCAGAGAACACCGCCGGACTGCGCTGCGTCTTTTCCAGAACCCGCCACCTACTTACCCCTTTATTTGTAAGTTACCCACTAAATAAATCTTCTTTTAACTACGTGGAGTGGCCTTAGTAATTACACCAATAGTCACCATCACCAGAGACAAAACAAGTGGAAGCTCAGTTTCTTTAAAGGTAATTGCTCCAATTTGAAGCTGGGAGTTTCTCACCAACTCTCTCCCTGTCTCTCCACTAGACTCACACTCTCTTTCCCGAGAGACAAAATGAAATCTCTTTCTCTTGGGAATTCTGAGAATAGACTTCATATTTGAGAGATGCAGCTCTCTCTATAGGAAAAATTAATGATATCTTTCCCCAGTGAAATTCCTGCCAGCTTTTGATTTCTCTACATTCTCCTTCTCTCAGCCTGGGCTACTAGTTGACCTACTTTAGGAGTTGAAGAAAAGACCCTGTAAGAGAGGGAAGAGTCAGCTCTGAAATGCCATCAGGATTTCTGGATTTTAATGAAGCATTGATAAATGCAAAGTTTCAGATACGATGGCACCATCATCTCATACTGCCTAGGGGCTTATGAAACATGTAGACTGATTGACAGTGTTGTCAAAAACAAACAGAATAGAAACATATACCTTGATGTCAATAACAGCTTTGAAATAGACTGGATATCAACATATAGCTCCAGCTAATAAAATAACTTGACCCATATAAATTCTTCAAAAATATTCCCCAGAAACTAAATGATTAGACATAACATGGTATTTTCTGTGATTGTCTGTCCCTGATGTCTGTTCTTCACAGTTGCCTGGGTTCAAGTCAAAG
The DNA here is from genome assembly GCA_902168405.1 of Peromyscus aztecus. NCBI lineage: Eukaryota > Metazoa > Chordata > Mammalia > Rodentia > Cricetidae > Peromyscus > Peromyscus aztecus. The sequence goes on from CABHPQ010142993.1 coordinate 37,505, forward strand.
TGCTACTTTTCTTAACATCATTCACACTTTCTTTACCTATAAATTAATGATGACAATTTACCCATGGGATATATTTAGGAATAAATAAAACCATGGAATTGTAGTATATATACATGCTTGTGCATGTTTTAACTTTTAGCTTTGTTCATGGGTGCCCATTCTCTGGATCTACCAAGCCCAACCCCTGAAATGTGCTTATCATCTCTGTTTAATTATACTATGCTTCATGTATTTGATCAATCAAGTCCCAGGTTCCAATAGACATCAGAACCACTTGCTGCTGGCTGTTCTAACCATTGGCATCATCTCTGTATTTTAAGACTCCACTGATAATGTGTTCTAAACTTGGTGGTCTTAAACAAAAAGAACTTGCTGTCTCCCAGTTCTGCAAGTCTAATATCAAAGTGTCTAAGACTGGAAATAGAATCCTTTCTTCTCTCTTCTCAGCTTCGTGTCATGGCTACTGATCTGTTTTTGTGGTTTAACTGCTGTATCACTCCAATCTCTGCTTCTCTTGTCACATAGCTTCTTGTCTATGTGCATCTGTCCTGACAGGTCAGTTTTGCATTTTTACATGAATGCTAGTCATCTTGGATTATGGCTCTACCTTAATGACTTTAAAGACATCTGTAAAGAGCCTGTTTCTAGCCGGGCGGTGGTGGCGCACGCCTTTAATCCCAGCACTCGGGAGACAGAGCCAGGCGGATCTCTGTGAGTTCAAGGCCAGCCTGGGCTACCAAGTGAGTTCCAGGAAAGACGCAAAGCTACACAGAGAAACCCTGTCTCAAAAAACCAAAAAGAAAAAAAAAGAAAAGAGCCTGTTTCTAGATAAGGTTATTTATATCTAGACATCAGAAGTTCATATGATTTCAGTGTATTTCCTGAGGATACAAATCAACTTATAATAACAGGTTTCTGCTTTGTTTGTATATTGATACTATTAGGTTTTTCCTTATCATGTGCCAGGCAACATAATTGTAATCAAGAAAAATTATGGTCCTTACCCCTATGGAAATATCAATCCATCAAGGGAGGCAGATATTAAAGAGCTAACAAAATAGAACAGTGGTCAACTGCAATGGTAGTGAGTTGCCAAGGTTGATGTGAGTATACATAGCAAGGAGTCCTTGCCTAATACACAGAAGAAGAAAGCTTCTCTCAAAACTGGAAAGACTGTGAGGGAGCTAGGTGACAGTGTTTGGGTAGGACTTTTTTAAGCAGTAATCAAGGTACCAGGACCATTATGGACACAGTTCCTAAGAACAGAAAGGAGATAGATACTTGAGAGGAAGCCAGGGCTGAGGATGTCTTTCAGTCTAATACCTGCTTACTGAGTTGGATCCCTAGTACCAAAACCAGAACAAACCAAACCAACCAAGGAAAACAAAATAAGTCAATGTGATTGGAACAGAGAGAAGAAGGGATGAAGGCATAGGAAAGAACCAAAATAGCTATAAGGAATTTGATCCTAAGATATTGGCATCCATGATAGAGAAGGCTGTTGTTAGTAACTATTTTTGTGAATGACACCATTGGTAACACCCATGTTATTTATAATCAGTGTTGTGGTTGGTATCTTCTTGGTTTCTGTGCCTTGCCTTATTTTCTTTCCACTCATTTTCATCCATGTTAGTCAACTTCCAACCACCAGGACATTGCCTGGATTTCAAGAGAGAAGACACAAGGAGCATTTGATTTAAATATCTTTACTGTGCTATGTCATTGGTCTCACTGAAAACAGCTCAAATAAAAACCACACTAAATGGAACTGGAAGAAATAGGAACATTGTTACATATACCATTATATGTTATATGTAAATATGTATTAAATTAAATAGATATAAAAAGATAGAGCCAGTCTCTCTTATCTAGGTCCTATACTCTTTCATTCAGTAGATGGTATCAGTTCTGAAAATGTTCAGAACTATTTTTCCTGTCACTATCCCCCAAACAATTACTATTTATATATCATTTACATTTTATTATGTATTGAAGCAATATAGAAAGGATATGAAGTATAAAAGGATGAGTGATGGGTTATAGTCAAACAGTCCACACAATTTTATATAAAGGACATGAGCATCTGGAGATTGAATATGGCTGTACACTGAACACACATGGAGGATGGGGGAGAAAAGAAAGAGGAGAGAGAAAGAGAGAGAACTAGAATTAGCCCTTTAACAAAGTGTGAATAGAAAATGTAAAGAATTATCAAAGTCATTTTAAGTACCATGTTTGGAGACAAGATTTCTTCACCTGAGTGGAAATATCATAGGACCCACTCCCTTATAAATTGAACAGAACTGGCATTTTAAGGGCTTTTGCAAATTGGTAATACTAGATACAAACATTCGTGCTATGGTGGTTATTTTCCTTAAATGATCATCTTTATTGGCTTGGAGACAGAACAAAGTAAAATCTATTTCATTTACAATTGTCAGGCTAATGAAAGAGAAACTGTAGTGATTTGTCCAAACATTCACTCTGTTCTGAGATTTGTTAAATGTTTGAGTGAAGTGGGATCCTATTAAATTCTAGGCTCTAAAAAGGGAAAAAATATTACTTTATTCCACTTTGCAGCCTAATGCACGGTTTTCTTTGTTTAATCAGGAATCATAAATACTAAGGATTTAGTTTGAGTTTTGGATCACCCAATGCCTCCAGGATTAATGCCTCCTGGCACTAAGCAAGAATATTAAATTAAGGAAAATGTCAGTCTTATAGCTTTACTAAATGTAATTTATAGCTTAGCCATCATATTAAATCCTTTAATTGAAATTTGTAAAACAAACGGCAGTATTAGTAATTCCTTTATCAGCTTCCAGTTCTCTGCCTACTTAACATTAGCCTCTAACCCAAGGGAAATATAGTTCCCAAGCACAATCCTTGGACTTGGGAAACCGTCATTGAATCTTCACATTACCTAACCTTCATGTTCACTATTCCTACAAGATAACACTTTCATTTATCACACAAATGCGCTCATTTCCTTTCTGTGATACAAATGCCTATTAACAGGGGCTTTCCAGCTTAATGTTATCTAGACTTCTGGCTGAGGTTGTAATTATATATCAGAAAGAACAATAGTTCAAATGGAATCGGGAGGAGAAAAGCAACCAAAGTGCCAGCTGAAGTGCTGGAAAGTCAAAATCCAAACACAAAACAATAGTAAATCTATGGAATCAGAGAGAAACGCAGTGACAAAGCTAATGAGAAAAGGCGAGAGCAGGCAGAATGTCATTATTTTCTCCTTCAAACACAGTTTGCTACTTTCTATAACTGCTGCTTTCCAAATAACTGTACGTCGGGGGGAGGGGATTTCTTCTATATATTTGGTCATGTGCCTATAGACCTAGCATCCTCTCTCTATTGGAAAGGAAAGGATCCTACCTAGACCCTTAAACATCCCTAGATTCACAAACCATTCTGCTGCACAGAGTCCAGGTAGTGTGGGAGTGAGGGGAGGGTCTGCCAGGAGAAGCTGTCTAGGAGACAATGAGGGATGCTCAGGTAACCCCACCACTTCCCACAGACTTGAAGAAGGATGGCTGAGGGGATAAGAGAAGCAGTTGCAGAAGTCAAGGCAGGGTGTAAGAGGACACAGATTTGACTCTAACCTCTAAACAGTCTCTAGGACTTGTACCAAAGACATCCACAAGGAAAACTAGAGCAGGCTCAGTCCATATCATGTTGCAAGATCTTAGTGGGTAGAGCAGAGAGCTCTCAAGCCACTCAAAAAAGAAGCTCGAACTGAGGACAAGAGACAATCCAATTGTCCATTGAAGGTACTTGGGGGCTTTCCAACCCTGCCACAGAGTCCATGAAAGCCATGTGAGCTCACGTTTTTTTTCTTACTCAAAGGACTGAGACCCAGGACATCAAACATTGCACATCTTCCCCTCTCTGCACTGTCACAAGCATAGAATTTCCTTCCCAGAGGCATATGCATTTCCTGGAGGCACTGTTGTCAGCCACTATTTCTGTGGAATCAAGCCACCAATGGCTTTTGGAACTTTGTAACCTACTATAGAAGCAGATTCTGAATCTCCTAGCAAAGGTTTTTATCAGCTACTGTTCCTTACTATCTCATTGCTATCAGCATCATGATAGCTCAGTGTGATGTTTACTTTTTTGTTTTGTTTTGTTGTTGTTTTATTCTCTCATACATTACATCCTGACCACAGTTTCCCCTCCCTCCTCTCCTGCCTGTTCCTCCCTCCCACCTCACCTCTCCCCCAGATCCACTCATCCTTCATTTTGCTTCAGAAAAGGCCAGACTTCCCAGGGATATCAACCAAACATGGCCTAACAAGATGCAGTAAGACTAGGTACATTCCCTCATATCAAGGCTGTATGGAGCAACCCAGTAGAAGGAAAAAGCAGGCAGAATACACAAAGTATAGTTCAAGTTTAACAAATTCAGCTGATCATTCCCCATGGCATATTCATTTATGTCACTCAGGTTGCCAAATTTGGCCTTTGGATTTGTTCCCACACATATTTATAAGGGAAGAAAGTACCAGAATACAGAAGAGAGTTTTTTTTTTATTTGATAGTTTAACATTGTACTATGAAAGTGACATGTACTCCCATATTCCACCAAACAGATTTGGTTTCATCACCTTACCAGATATGAAGGGAACTAAGAACTATAATTTTCTATGTCTGTAAGGAAGATAGCACTTGTCTTGGTTAGGGTTTCTATTGTTGTGAAGAGACACCATGACCACAGCAACTGTTACAAAGGAAAACATTTAATTAGGGCTGACTTAACAGTTTTAGAGGTTTAGTCCATTATTTTCATTGTGGCATGCAGGCAGACATGGTGCTAGAGAAGGAGCTGAGAGTTCTACATCTTGTTCTGCAGGCAGCAGTAGCAACTGTCCTACTGGGCATAGCTTGAGCATATATGAGACCTCAAAGCCCACCTCTGCAGTAACACACTTCCTCCAACAAGGCCACACCTACTCTAACAAGGCCCCACCTCCTAGTAGTGCCACTCCCTACTGCCAAGCATTCAAACACATGAGTCTATGAGGGCCATACCTATTCAGACCACCAGAGCAACCAAACATTTTTCAAATAAAATTTAGAAAACTTATTATTTTATCTTATCATAAAAAAAAATTCCTGGGTCTTCGTGCTGGGGTTCTTTTCATTCTGTTCTCCTTGTACTTAAATTTGGTCTTTTCATAGTATCCCAGATTTCCTGGATGTTTTGTGTCAATATTTTAGATTTAACATTTTCTTTGACGGATGTATCAATTACTTTTGTTCTGTCTTCTACATCTGAGATTCTTTCTTCCATCTCTTGTATTCTGTTGGTGATGCTTGCTTCTGTAGCTCCTGTTTGTTTACCTAGATTTTCCATATCCAGGATTCCCTCAGTTTGTGTTTTCTTTATTGCTTTTATTTCCATTTTCAGATCTTGAACAATTTTATTCAGTTCCTTCACCTGTTTGTTTGTGTTTTCTTTGCTCTCTTTAAGGGGTTTATTCATTTCCTCCAACTGTTTGTGTTTTCCTGGATTTCCTTAAGCGGTTTACTCATTTCCTTTTTAAGGACCCCTATCATCTTCATAAAGTTGGTTTTAAGGTCATCCCCTTGTGCATCCTCTGTGTTGGAATATTCAGGACTTGCTGTAACCGGATAGCTGGGCTCTGGTGGACACATTGTCCTGGTTCTTACGGTGGCCTCTAGGCATCTGGATTTGGGGTAATTATAGGTTTAGCTGTCAATTTCTGAGTTTGTCTTTGTTGGATGGGTGTGTTTCCCATCATTTCTGTTTCCTTGATGGTCTTCTAGCATGAGTGGTCTGTGGTTCTGGTGATCAGTGAGTCCTCTGGTCCAGTAGGGTATCTCTGTTTGGGTTTTGGTGGCCTTCATCACCTTCAGTGTTTTGAGTGCCATTGTGGCCTCTTGGGTTCTGGGGTTCTGGGAACTGCCATGGTTTGGGTAGAGAAGAGGGCTTCTTAGAGAGCTGTGGGCCAGAACATGGTATGGAGGTGGTGCTGTAGGGGAGAGCTGGGTGGGCTCTGAGGAAGTGTTGGAGGTCTGAGGGCATGGTCCTACCTGGGGTTTGAGATATCATCATGGCCTCTGGGAGCAGGGGGCTTCTGCTGGAGCTGTGGGCTGGAATATGGTGCCAAGGGGAGGGGTGCTGTTGGGGTCAAGTTGGACAGGCTCTGAGGAATGTTGGTAGTCTGTGGCCAGGGTCGTACTTGGGGTTCTGGGTATAGGTGTGGCCTCTGGGGTTCTGGATACTGATGTGACCTCTGCTAGAGCAGGGTGATGGTTAGTTTTAATTGTCAACACAATCTAGAACCACTTGAGAAGAGGATCTCAATGAGGTATTGTGTGGATCCGCTTGGCCTGTGGCTGTGGCTATGGAAATTTGTCTTGGTTGCTTTAACTGAGTTGAGAAGAGCCAGCCGACCATGTGTAGGTCCATTCCCTGGGTTTCAGTACTGGAATGTGTAAATGTAGAGACTGAACTAAGTTCAAGTAAGCATCCATGTATTAATTGCCTTTTGCTCTTGACTGCAATAATGGGCTGTAATCTGGAATTGTGAACTAAAATAAACCCTGTCTTCACTAAGCTGTTTTCTGTCCAAGTATTTTATCACAGCAATAAAAGAAATAACACTAGAACACTCAGTCTCCCCACTCAGCCCTTATTTCCCCTGTAAGTGTTCTAGTTCATATTAGCCTGGACCTCATCTCTAGGTGATCTAATCACCTAATCACAATACCTGGACTTCAAGCAAGAATCATAAACCCATAGCTGGATGAGTATGAAATATCAAATTGAAATCCACACAGTGATTTCTAGAAAACAAAAGATGCTTTGTAACATTCTTCTGAGACTAAGACAGAAACTATCAGGAAGAACTAGTCATGACTCTCTTGCCCCAGAAACCTCTGTGTATCTCACACGTGTGAGAAAGTTCTAGAGCTGCTGAGGCAAGACTGTTCCAGAGCAGCTATTCCTACTCATGGCTCCTTCCCACTTTACACTGTGACAGAGCCCAATTCTGCCCAAACTTCATCCCAACCTTTCCAAAAACATGGCTATGCCTGTGTTTGAAGCTGAGAGAGGGGCCTGGAATCTGCAAAATCCCCTTGTTGCTACTTTCACCCACTGTCCATCTGCTATGGAATTCACATAGCAGCCTACCCCCCACCTCAAGCCTCCTGATCTACCTCCACTGGATTTCCCAAGCTTCCTTTCAGATCCTACAACCCTTACTCTGAGAGATGATCTCTGTAGACTGCTGCTGTAGCCTGAGCATCACATTCACACTGTAGCTCATGGCCTGACTTTATTTCGAGCCTTCTCTCCTTTGTAGCATGTCTGAGCTTCCTTCTATCCCAGGAACCTTTCCACTTTCTTCTAGCGAGAGCACAGAACTAGTGCTCTGATTTTTTTTTCCGAGTGAGAGTTTCTCTGTGTAACAGCCCTGGTTATTCTGGAACTTGCTTTGTATACCAGGCTGGCCTCAAACTCACAGAGATCCACCTACCTCTGCCTCCCAAATGCTGAGGTTAAAGGCTTATACCACCGACACCTGGCTCTGAATCCTTTTAATCATCTCTTTCTGCCTGATTGTGACGGCACAGGGCCCCTCTAAGAACATATTTATTCTCCTCTGGTTGTTTTAGTCAGTACTGAATGAATGGGGAACGAAAGCAAAAGTGGTGGCACACACCTTTAATCCCAGAACTTGGGAATCACACGCCTTTAACCCCAGCACTAAGAAGAAAGTGATGGCTGAGCAGAGAAAGGTGTATACGGCACAAGGAGACAGGAACTAGAGCCTTTTCAGCCTGAGGAGTCCTAGAGGTAAGACATGGCTGTGGCTTGTTTCTTTGTCTCTCTGATCTTTCAGCACTTACCCCAGACTCTGGCTCTGGGTTTTTTATTAAAAGATCATTTAGAAATTCCTGTTACAGCCAGTTCTCCCACGATGTGCAGGGCTGCCTCATCTGTGCTCATGGAATTATTCAGGCACCTGTGTGGCTTGGGTTTGCCACCAAGGGATGGGGCTAGCTCTTCTGTGCCCCTGCCACCAATTATCTCTTCTAAAACCTATTTATCTTAACTACTCAATACCTGCAATGACCCCACAGATCACTTTATATTCCATTTTCTTTTGTTTGCCATTTTCTCTTTGGATTTGTAAAAATTTGTTGAAAATTTTCCCTAGGTCTTTAGTCCTCCATTCTCCCCAAATCAGATTCTGAATTTATCCTGTACATGTTTTCCTTTATGAAATGTGAAGTACTTCATCATTGAACTTTCTTGGGAGTTTCCTGCCTAGTTTGCATCACAGGGAGCAGGAAAGATGAGCCTATACCCTCAATATAACAACTGAGCAAACCTCTATGACCATTAAGTGCTGAGAGAATCAGAGGATAATTCTAACCACTGTCAGAAAAGAAGAATAAGCCATACATGCTTTCTACCTCTTTAAACTCATTTTGTCTCTGAGTTTTACAAATATGCTTTTGTTTTATATCCTATGTATAATGTGAAGATATGTCAGGCTAGGTTAAAATCCCCTTCTAATGCAGCCCTCACTCCCAACGAGCTCATGCTGTTCCTCAGGAAGCCACAGTTGGTTTCAAGGAATTTCTATTCACAAATGGCTTTAGGAAATGTATAGTGATATTGTTTTTGTATATTTAACACTAATTTTATTATATCCAAGCTACATTCTTCCTACTATACCATTTGAAAGATCAGAGTCCTCAAAAGTTGCCATTATAGAAAACTATTAGACCCACATTGAAACCCTTTCCTCTGGACCTATTTGTCAGGGATGATAATGAACTTGGAGATGGAATAGGCTAATACCATAGAAACTCAGGACCAAGAAAACTGGAAATGATTTAATTGATAGTGGGCACTGTATGCCAGATGAAAGAAAATCAGCCACCACATAAATTCCTTCCAACTTTGCCAAGGCCCCCAACACTTCATCAACAAGGTGTACAGGGTAGAGTCTGGTTGACACCAAAGACCATTGCAGTTTTTTCTTCAAGACCAAATCTGAATGAAAAGACCAAATTAGCTTCCTTAAAATACCCAAGACCCTCTTCAAATTTGTCAGGATGGCTGCAGAGATGAAGGGTGAGTACAAGGCATGTATTTTAAGGATCTCCCTCCAATTATTCTTTTCCCTTCATTGTTGAGAAGCAGTGCCTGAGTTAGAAGGACTGGGACCGAGTTCCTTTCAGAAATTCATTACATGCAGCAGCTACTTTCTGACCTTTGCCTGGGAGTGATTTTGTAATGCACTCATCGTGGACGATTTTTAAACTCTAAAGGTTGATAAAGTGGCATTGTGCTATCTGTGGTGAAAGGAGCATCAGTACCTTGAAATTGAATTCTTTGAGGGAGGGATATCATGGCAAAAGAGAGAAAGAATTGTGTCTTGATTTTCAATATATTAACTTATTCAAAGAGCTCCATCTACTTCCAGAAAGGAATCACAGGGCGCTAGATTCCAAAACACGTTAGAAATAATTCAGCTAGTAAAATAAAAATGCATAGAAGCAATGGAAGGGGCAGACAAACTGCAGTGATAGATCAAGGTCACACATCTTGTTAGTGGAAAGGACAAGAAATACCCAGACTTCCTGTACTGGGTGCAATAGTGTGTGCTCTGCATTGCGCTGCCTCCTTAACTTGACATCTTGACCATGACTGATCCATGTATTGAATGATGAACTGGGATAGGGTGATGCCTTTGGGACAGAGTATGTTATGCAGGAAGGGTGCTAGAATGAAATTCAACCTTAATCTGCCACTTGTGATGTAACTTCAGGTAAACTGATAGACAGGTTTTGTGTACCTACTTGAAAAGCCTGCAGGACACTAGGAGAAAGTAAGAAAACCTTCTGTAGACCACAGCAGGATCTAGCTACAGAAGTGATGGCTCCTGCCTTCTCTGTATAAAAAAATGTCACAAGTGTGTGTAAGGCGAGGGGAACAGAAGAAACAACAAAACCCAGAAATAACCCTTACTGGAAATATTTCTTACCTTGGGTTAGCCTATTTTCTTATTATTACTGAGCTAGTAAATAAAAGTGTCCAGTCTTATCTGTGCTTGACACATCACAATGTGAACTTAAGAACCCTGGCTTGCTGGTGTTGTATTTGGGTCTGTATTTGGGGCTGTTCCCTACAAATTCATGTTACTTTTCTTTCTAGCTGGTAGTGCTAGAGGGGACTAGTAGAACCTTCGAGGGGAAGGGGGGCGTCCCTGAGCAGAAGCCAGTAGGTCCATGGGGACAAGCCTTTAATGAAGATAACAAGACCCTGTCCACTCCTTCATAATTTGAAAAGCTTTCCCTGGTCACATTGGCCCAACCATAATGTTCAGCCTCATTTAGGACAAAAGTGATGAGCCAAGAGACTATGGGCTGAACCTTCTGAATTCAAGAGCCAAACAAAAAATTCCGAAATGTTTGTTGATGTTATCCCAGGAAAGATTGCCGGTGATGACCCTCTTAAATGGTGCAGAACTCTCTGGATTATGTAGTATCCCAAGATTAGTTAGTCTGAGGCATCAGTAATTATTTCTTAGGTGGTATCTTCAGCAGTCAGAAAACTCATATTTTGCCTCCCGAGTATGAGGACTAAAGGTATGTGCCACCACTACCCAGCATCTATGTTTAATCTAGTGGCTTGTTCTGTTCTTTGATCTTCAGGCAAATTCTATTAGGGTACACAATATATCACCACAACTGGCCCCACACCTTGCTGGTCCACAGCACTGTGGTATATGTGGTGGCATGGGTGCCACAGGGCTTTCCTCCTCAGCTAATGGTTTCTGGCATCAGTGCAGGCAGAGAAAGACTCGTCCTCCCTTAAGGGACTAGCCACTAGAAATTTGACCAAACTCTAGTGAACATATGGACAACACAAAATAGACTTTTTGGGGGAAGGAGGACACACGGGAGGGGGTTGGACATGAAAGGACTAGGAGGTGAGTATGACTGCGGTGCATGGATTGGCTTCAAGTGGTTTAAAAATTACCTTATTGAAATTTTTAAGTCATTGTATCTTGACTAAATTGACATATAAACTTGTTTGTTCAACTAAAAAAAGAAGAGATAATGATTGTGCTATTATTCACCATTAACAATAATGTGATACTGTGGTAGCTAATCTTGGTTGTATACTTCATATATCTGGGAAGAGAAAAACTCATTCAAAAATTGCCTCCATCATATTGGCCTGTAGGAATATCTTTGGAGCATTTTCCTGGTTGCTATTTAATATAGGAGGCCCCAGTCCACTGTAGGTGGTGCAATCCCTAAGCAAATGAGCCTGGACTACATAAGAAAGGTAACTGAATTTGAGCCTGAGACCAAGCCAAGTAAGAGCATTCTTCCATTGGTTTTTACTTCAAGCTCTTATCTTGAGTACCCATCTTAACTTCCCCTTGATGATGGGCTGTAATGAAAGCTAAAATAACCTTTTTCCCCCCACATTCTTTTAGCTATGGTTATCACAGTAACAGAGGAGGAAACTAGAACAGAAATTCTTCAACAAGAAAAGTGTCAATAACCTATTACCTACTAAATTTAATACCCTTCTTAAGATGCATACATAAACATCTCAAATGAAAACATAAATATAATGCATTTCAAACAAATTGTGGATAGTCAGTAAAAATAATGAAATATGAAATAAAAGCATAAACAAATAAGGAAATTAAATCAAAAGTACTATTATAGTAATGTGGATGTGTCAGTGTATGGGACCAACATGAATCAGCTGGGAAATATTCAGTCTCTACCTCGTCACAAATAGCACAGAAAAAAAATCTAAACATGAGTTCTTTTTCATCAACTAAAAAAGCTTCTCTGTTAATTAAACAATATGAAAGAAATTCTATAAAGTGCCATAGGCTGTTAAGCAATCATAACAGATATGCATGTTAAAACCACATGCCAGCTGAAGCCCCTTACCTTTTGTCAAGGATTCTTTGGGGTCTCTGACTAAAGTTGCCTCCAACTCCCCCCAATCACTGGATACTTCTGGATTTCATGACAGTTAACACATTTTCTATTTAAGTCAGGATCTTTGTGGAATATTTTAAATACACATGCAAATGTAGAATTTTTTAAAACAATCTGACAAGTGCAATGGAATGCCTTGACCATTATAAAATTGTTTCATCTTGCAACAGGAAGAGAGTAACATTTTCAGTTTAGAAGAACAGTTTTTTTTTTGAGCACTTTAGTAACACAGGTGATAAACAATAGCACCCTGTATCAGATACATATAACATGTAACTCTTGTCATCTTTAAATTTGTTAGTTAATGGGAGTGGAGGTCTTCATGAACAATAAATAGAATATCCAAAAGTGTGATACTGATGAGCAGCAGCAGCAGTAAAACATTACCCCAATATCAAGAAAACAAATAATAGTAAAAACAACCCAAAAAAAATTTTTTTGGACTATGTGAGAACAGCATGTAATTAACTCAAACACTTAAGATTAAAATGAGAATGGAGTCTTGGTCAGGTTGAAAATGTAACTAATAAACTAGTGAATTATCTGCACATATTAGTAAAAGGTTAAATTTCCTGCCAATTTGACACAAAATACCAACTGAGGTAATATAAAAGCAAATATACCCCAGTGCCACCTGAACCTCAACAATAAACCGGTTAACAGAGGACATTAATTTAAAGAGTGTTTAAGATGACTCGCTGCCAAGGTAAACTTTAAACACTGAGCTATTTTATAGTTTATAGGTGACAGAAATTTAGAAGACAATTTCCCAAACTTGATAACAATACTCAAAATGTGCATGTATAAATCTTCAAAGACTGTTTTTTCTAAGACACTAATAATGAAAGATTTCTATTACCCACTCTGCACACCAAATCATCTTTATAGTCTCAACACAGAAAAGCTACATTGCAGAAATCACTGTCCTATAAAGGGGCTATCAAAACATACAAAAGAAAAAAAAAGGACAAGGAAACAGGGTCTGTCCCTTTAAAGAGGAGCACCATTTTTTTAATTCTATGATGTTTCTGATATATTCCAGCTGTTTAAATTTAGAATTTGGGTCAGTATTGTGTAACAGTTTTCTCTGAGACTGAAACATTACATCCTGAAAGGAAGCTCTTTAAGCAGGGAGGTAAACTACTCAAAATAGCTTCAGGAAGTTCCTAAAACTGATCAGATTCACTAGGCCCCTCCCTGCTAGAGGAAGCAATAAAAGCCGTAAAGACTCTCAGACAAGCAAAGCTGCAAAGAAGACTCTGAGAACAGGCCAGATCCCTGGAAGAAGCAGGTAGCAGCTGAGCTGCCTAGAAGAGGTTTAGACCAACTGAGGCACTTAGAAGAGACACTCTCCAACCTTTTGAGCTTCCTGCAGGATGTGCAGTGTTTTCCATGTTCCCAGCTTTTGTAAACTGTGTAGCTCACCAGTCCTAAAGTTGTCTCTGATGATGCAGCTGTCCTTGAGTCATTTCTGCTCCTGTTAGTAACCCCTCACCCACATTCCTGTAAATAATCCCCAATAAAACTCATTGTTTCACCAAGTTGGAGTTGGTGGTTTCTGTACTTTGGTCTGCCTCAGTCTCCCTATCTAGGGTGAGTAGAGGTGCCTGCAGCATCTCCCCATAAAAACTTTTGTCACACAACAGCCAGTGAGATAGATAGATAAAGGTGTTTTCTGATAAGTCCAATGTCCTGAGATCGATCCCTGAGACCCATGAGGTGGTAAGAGAGAATCAATTTCCACAAATTGTTCTTAAACTCTACATGTGCACCATGACACATGCATACCCCATACACATACATACAAATGAATAAACAGACTAAATTTTAAAGTTTATTTACTTGTACTTATGAGTATACATATTTGCCCATGTGTCGTTATGTGCACGAGTCCAGGTGCCCATGAAGACCAGAGGAGCTGAAGCTGGAGTTATAGGTACTTGAGGGTTGCCCTTTGTAGATGCTGGAAATCAAACTCAGTATCAACTCTTAACTGCTGAAGAACTATCTCTCTGGCCCCATATTTGTTATTGTTGTTGTTGGGTTTTTTTTGTTTTGTTTGGTTTTTTTGTTTGTTTGTTTTTTCGAGACAGGGGTTCTCTGTGTAGCTTTGCGCCTTTCCTGGAGCTCACTTGGTAGCCTAGGCTGGCCTCGAACTCACAGAGATCCGCCTGGCTCTGCCTCCCGAGTGCTGGGATTAAAGGTGTGTGCCACCAACGCCCGGCTTGTTGTTGTTGTTTTAATCTGGAATCTTGTTGAGATCAATTTTCTCTTCAAAATGAGTATTCTTTGTTGTATTTAATTGGTTTCTGATTCTATATTTTGTCACCAAGAAACTTGCCACTCCAAGTTATCACATCTACAATACACATCCCTCCTATACCTAGATGAGATGTGAGTAGGATCAATGTGGGGAGTTTTAACCCTTTCCTTTTGGAAGCACAGGCAGTTGTCTATGATCCCATTTGAGCATAGCTAGTCTGTTTGTGACTCACTCTTACCTGAGGCTTGCGACTCAGGAATGCTGATTTTTCTGGAGAACATTCTCTTCTTGGACTCCTCCACCACCAAGCAGGTCCCTCAATGTGCAAATTTAGCAAAATGACCAGACAGCAGCCGGGAGCTTGAGTGTTCCAAGTACACCACTCTCACTCTGATCCGGCAGCTCTTTACCATCATGGCACTTATGGCATTTCAGGATTGGAAATTGTTTAAACCCAGTATTTCTTTTTGTCTGGAGTGCAATAGTCAATCTGAACTGTCAGTCAGCCACAGCCCTGGACATAAATTACAAGGAGCCTTCTACTCTAGTGGCCATGCTCTTGCTCTTCTCTTTTGAAAGACAAAAGCAAAACAAAACAAACAAACAAACAAAAAAATTGTTATTAAGATTACACAAAAAAGGCCGGGCAGTGGTGGTGCACATCTTTAATCCCAGCACTCGGGAGGCAGAGCCAGGTGGATCACTGTAAGTTCAAGGCCAGCCTGGGCTACAGAGTGAGTTCCAAGAAAAGCACAAAGCTACACAAAGAAACCCTGACTCGGGGGGAAAAAAAAGAATACACAAAAAATATTTTTAAATACAAAATTACTTTAATCCCAGTAGGCAAATGAGAAGAATGTCCCGGCACGAAGTCCTTGTTGGAATGTTTTGCCTGTTTTAGAGTCCTGGACAAGCTACCATTTTAAACTGTGTTTTCATTTTTGGTTTTGTTCTCAGCACTTTATAGTAGGCACTTTCTCACATCATTAAAAATGCTTAATGAATGTTTCAGTTGGTTGTGCAATAAAAGTATATGTGTGCTCTAAATTACATAGTGATAATGTGTGCAATTCCCTTTATTAACGAATAAGCATCTGAGGGTAATAAAACATGCATATGCTCACCTAGGCACTTCATTGCATAAAGTTCATCTCCAGAGCACATCCATCACCAACCCAAAGCCTGGCTAAAGCACTTGACTTCAGACCACCCCCTTGCCCACTCAGTACCTCTCTCCCCTTAGGCAGCCACTGGACAGTGGGAGGAATCCCCCCACCCAAGCAATACCAAGTGTAGGTGTATTTGGGTTACAGTGTATCCAGCTATATTTCTAATCTTTCCTCCACCCAGGTATGAGTAACTGGGTAAGAAGTAAACAGAAGAGGGTCAGATCCACAGTTAGAGAAGAATGTGCTGTTCTAAAGGCAGGGCTGCAAGCTGCAAAGAGCCCATGCCCATTCACCCATTTTCCTCAGCACCTGAATGTTTTCTTTGTGAACTAAAGTCCCAGGAAAGAATCCCACTTTAGTGTAAGGCTAATTAATTGATTAAAATTCTATTATTGTGGAGAAGGTGGAATGTTGCAGGTCCATACACTAACTACAATTTATTGGACTGTCTTTAGGGACTATAAAAGCCCGTCCTTATCCATTTCTTTGTCTGGCCTAACAACCTTGTAACTAACAGGTGAAACCTTTTGGAATATAGTAACAGAAAAAAGTTATCAGCTAGCATCTGAGGCCTATGCCAAAATTTCCCCTGCCTTGCTATAAATGTCTGTTAATGTTTCCACCAGTGTTATTTGCAAATGCCTTGATTTATGACTTTCTTTGCCCTGTTGCTATAAAAAAATGTCATGAGCCTATATGGGAACATGGAATTTTAGGTGACCTGAATCTGTGTTCCAAGGCTATGGTCCCTCCTATAAAGTTTCAGAATAAACTATCTCTTATCCACTTTGAGGTGAGAATTGTGTTTTTGTGGCAAGAACTTCTACTCATTGACCAAAGAATTTTCATGTCTCAGGCAAAATATCAATAGATATGGTTATTATTAATACTTCCTATCCATTTCAAACCAAGACGGGGCAAATAGAAGTAAGAACTATACATGAATGGTAAAAATCTACCCATATTCTGACCCTCTTTATACTAAAACCTGGCCATGATGGCTGGACCACATGGCCTTAGAAGCACTGAGCTAAGATGGTTCTTAGAAGGAAGCTGTACACGTCCATGAAATTACCATAGCAGAACTAGCCAGCCTGAATTTGACATAATTTTATAAGGTAGAGAACTAAATAGCCTCTGCCTTTTACTGTACTTTTTGTGCTATTATTTACAATATAAACAAACAAGAATGAGCTTAGGTAAAAACAGGAGATGTATGAGCAATACCTTCAAGAGATTTTTATGTACAAATTAGCAAAGACATGGGACAGAAACTGGAAGGGGTACAGTGAATTTTGATTTCTATTTAAGGTGGGAAATGCTATAGCATGTTATGTAAAGATAAGGAGACCCTAGTGAGGATGAAAGTTGATTAGTACGGAACACAGAATAACTGAAATACTATATTGATTAAACCATGTGTTCAGACCATAGTTATCCATATTTGGCTTCTGAATTCACAATCTCATTCCCTGTGAGGCTAGAGCTGTGGGTTTTTTATCAGTATCTATTATAGGTACTTAAATTATTTAAAGAAACTATTTCCATTCCAATAATTTTTCCTGGGACTTTTAACTTAGGAGAAGAAGTTACCTAAACTCTACATATTGAAAGTATCAATAATAATGGAATCTCTTGAAGACTTTAAATCTATTTTCCCTGTCATATTTCTCATTTACAACTGAGAAAGTAAAGAATGGGTTTCACTGCTTGTGATACATGAATAAGGGTATAGAATATAAGAAGAAATAGACAAAGGTGAGTGCCCACGCGCGCGCGCACCCTAGATCGCGTCCCTGGGCCCCAGCCACCCCTGGGAAGACCTGCCCACCTTGGCCCCATCTTCTGGCCGGGGGCAGGCTTCCTCCTACACCCCACCCCTACCCAGA
>CABHPQ010142994.1:0-20670 GCA_902168405.1 Peromyscus aztecus
CTTTAGCTTTTGCATATTTTACCCCCTCTACAAATATATGTTTTTTCTGCATTGAAAAAGTTTGAACTTCCTTCAGACTGCTTTTTAAGATAGTGACCTTTCAGAAAAGACCAGATGACCTCTGTCTCTATGCTTTTGCTTATGAATCTGTTGGAACTGTGTCTCCAGATACATGGGAGTCAGCCTGGAACTTAAAGAACTTTGTTCTTGGTGCTAGGGACTGGCATGTTCAAAGCCAGTGAGTGTGCCAGCTGCACACTACTGAGCAACATTCCAGCCCAGCAGCTGTTGCTGCTCATTAGCTTCTCATCTGTATTTTTCAAAGATGTCCTATTCCTCTCAATAGTAACTCACTGTGTATCTTCAAATGGGAGCTGAGAGGAAGTGGAGAAAGCTCTCTTTTCTTCCATTTCTCCCTCCTTTTTTCCTAAGGAGACTCACTGACTTTTGTAATTTTTTAACATACCTGTCACCACGACTCTAATGAATCCCAAATCATTATGCCTATCATGGTAACTCTGTTTTTTGTTTTTTTTCCCAGACAGGGTTTCTCTGTGTAGCTTTGGAGCCTGTCCTGGAACTCCCTCTGTAGACCAGGCTGGCCTCACAGAGATCCGCCTGCCTCTGCCTCCCGAGTGCTGGGATTAAAGGTGTGTGTCACTACTCCTGGCTTCTGTCTTTTTTTTTCTTTTAAGAAAGGACTGTTAGGTGTCTAAGTCTATTTTCAATCCTGTTAGACGTCTTCATCTGATTGTTGTACAAATGATTCACCGAACCTTTGTTTCTCCATTGCCATTAAAAGCATGGCTTCCACCTTGTCAGAAGCAGAAACTTGAGAATCATCTTTAACTAATTTGGAATTTCATTAGCTCATCAAATTATTATTTTATTACTTATCAGTATGTCAGGCTGTGCTAAGAGCTGAGAATGGTGGTGAACAGAACAGAGATGATCCTATCCACAGGGGACTTAACTGTCAGCAAGGTGGACATTTCTTCCCGAGTCCCACAGAAATGGAGAGGTGTGGAAAGAAGTCATGTAGGGAAAGGACACAGCAGTATAAGTATATATAACAGTGTCAGGTGAGGTGCACATGCCCTTAATACCAGTGCTCAGGAGGCAGAGGCTAGTGGATCTCTGAGTTTGAAGACTGTGTGGTCTATAGATGAAATTCCTGGACCGCCAGGGCTACACAGAAAGACCCTGTCTCAATACCCTTGCCCCTATGCCCCCTTAAAAACAAAAAAGAATGTATCAGAGGTCCTGACCTAGTGGAGAGAGAGAGAGAGTACCTAGGGGACACCATTACTTAAACCAAAATCTCACATTTAAATGATGGTAGAGTATTGAGCAGACAGCACTTTTCCCAGTCACTGATTGGGAGAGAACAAGCAGCATGTTCGTAGAACTGAGGAAAAGCCAGTATAATGAGAACATGGACTGCTGGGGAATGGAGAAGAGTCACACAAAATAACTCCGCTTCAGTGGTTCAGGCCTGGTCACACAGGACCTCAGCAGAATTGTTAGCGAAATGTGTTCATTGTCCTAAGATCATCAAGAAGCACCCGAAAGGTTGTTAAGAGCAAGAGCATGATCAGATTGTATTTTGAAGACAGCTAGGGGCGGGTGAGAGCTCAGCTAGTAGAGATGTCTGATGTCAACCTGATCACCTACTGAGGTCAACATACATGGTAGAAGGAGAGAACAAATTCCTACAAGTTTTCCTCTGACCTCCATTTGTGTACAAACACACACAATAAATAAATAAATATATATATACACACACACACACATATATATTCTAAAGATAGCTCAGGTTATGGTGTAAAGAAAATTTCAAATAGGAAAGAGTTGGACATTGGAATAGATTGTACATGAAATATTACTGATTTACCCCAGAAATCTCTCAGATTTATACTTTGTCTTTATTTTGTTAAGTTCTTGACTCCTCATTTGTCTTGCACACTTTTGTTCTGCTATTTTTTGAGACAGGCCCTCACTGAGGTGCCTGTCTTAGCTTTCCAGCTGCTAGGACTAGAGGTGTGTGCCACTCTTGCATGCTTTGGATGATCTTTTCTGTCTAGCTCCTGGCCACTAGTATCTGAAATGTGAACTTGATTATGTTAGCCTCTGCTTTAGGATTTCAGTGATACTTCCCTACAGTCCTTACTGGAGAGAGCTCAAATATCTTGATCACATAAACTACTTGGTTCTCTAAAACCTCACAATTTAATGTTGTGTTCACACATTTTAAACTGAACTTGCTTGTGAACTCATAGATAGACTTGGTGGTAGAGAATAGATCTGGTGAGATGGTGTCAGGAAATCTCCTTGCAAACAGGATCCTAATATAATCAGACTTCAGAATTTTAGACTTTTGGAAATAGTAAATAATAAAGGTGGCTAGAAAGGTACCAGTGTAAATCAAAGTAAGGAATTTGGGCAAAATTCCCTAGATGTTAAGTTAAGGGAAGGGTTTTGAGCAAGAAGTGATACAGGCAGTGCTTGTGTAGAAGTAATCAGTATTGTTTGTAGCATGTACTTGGAGGAGCAAAGTAAGTAGCAGCAGGAGAGCCTAAGTAAGGCACATTGAGATGGCAATGAATGAGGAGGATACATGGAAACATGTTGCAGAGGTGACATCAGTAGGCTAGAGTGTTAGTACCTCATAAAAATAAAGATGTCAGGTTGTGGTCAGACACTAATATATTTGTTCTGGACATGGTGAGTGTGCACTTTCAGTGGAATATATTTTATTTTTCATCTTATTACTAACTTGCTTTATAAAAATACAAGCAGTTACCAATTCTCAAGTACTCCGAGGAGGCCATAAGGCAGTCTGTCACCCTTACCTGCCCTTTTCCTCTGTGTCCCATGCTCCTCCTCCCCATCAGTAGTTAATCCAAGGAGATAATTTGTGTTAGTGGAATTAGTTAAAGGTCAGATATCAATATCTAAGTTCATAACCTTTGGAAATTACTCATACAGGTGTGTAAGTACATTTATGATTTTGTTACCGACTTTGTAATAGCCATACTCTGAAATTCTTTAGATGGGACTTTTTCATGGTAGATAAGACTAAGTAGGTTTTGAGTGAGACCAATGGAGTCATCATAAAAGTAAACTATGAACCTAAAATAAATTCTGGCTCCTTTAGTCTTTTTTTGTGTGGGGGAGGGACAGTGATTGCCTTGTTTTTTTAGTAAATACTTGTGTTCATACGTATATATTAAGTATATGAAACAATCCTTACTTTCAGGTAATTTGTGGTCTTACTGGTATCCGCTGGTCACGCTGTTATTTAGATTATTTAAAATGTAAAAACCAGTTCATTATGGTCCTGAAAGATGGCTGTCTTTATACCTGCTGTCTGTGAATATATAAGCATATATGACAAAAGAGACTTTAG
Organism: Peromyscus aztecus; assembly: GCA_902168405.1. Lineage (NCBI taxonomy): Eukaryota > Metazoa > Chordata > Mammalia > Rodentia > Cricetidae > Peromyscus > Peromyscus aztecus. Next base: position 3,410 of record CABHPQ010142994.1, read on the forward strand.
AGATATGATTAAGGATTTTGTTTGCTTTGAGGTAGAGTCTCATGTATTCAGGCTGGCCTTGAACTAGCTGAGCCTCTGCCTCTGAGTGCTGGGGTTTTAGGTAGGCTTTGTGCATGCAAACACTCTACTGACTAGGCTACATCCCCATTCACGACTAAGAATTTTGAAGTGGGGAGAATTATCCTGCATTATCCAAGTGATTGTAGATTCTGCCACACAGGTTCTGATGAGAAGGAGTAGGAATGTCCTTGTGATGACTGGGGCCTAGAGAGAGCACAGGAGGCTAGCATGCAAATGTAGTTCTGGAAGCAGAGGTTGGAGAAGAAAGGAGATTGGTAGGCCCTTGACTCTGAAGGTGGAGAAAGGAGGCTCCAGCTCGGGAATGCAGGTGCTTTTAGAAGTTGGAAAGGGTGAACAGCTTCTCTCAATCCCATAGAAAATGCAGCCCTGATCCCACCCGATTTTAGATCAGATTTTTTTTTCCCCTCCAGAGCTATAACATAATAATTAGTGTTATCCAAGCCACTGTTGGGTGTAACTTGTAAAAATCAGTAGAGAACTAATATATACAGTCTCACTGTTCATATTTTCATGTATCAATAGCTACATGTGCTTAATAGCTACTCTATTGGAGAATATAAAACATCTTTACTGTCAGAGGAAGCTCAGTTTGACAATACTGGTGTAAAATATTTTTATTATTTTGAAACTGTGTGTGTGTGTGTGTGTGTGTGTGTGTGTGTGTGTGTGTGTGTTGGAGGGGGGTATGCGTATGTGAATGTCCATGCCCGAGGAGTCCAGAAGAGGGTGTCAGATCCCTTGGAACTAGAGTTATAGGTGCTTGTGAGCCACTTGATGTAGGTGCTGGGAACTGAGCTCTGGTCCTCTGCAAGAGCAGCAAGTACTCTTAGCCGTTGAGTGCCCCAACAACACTGGTTTAAAAATAGTCTTAAGCATCCAAAATAAAAATTTCAGTTCTAAGCCTTGAATTATTAAGTCAAACCATTTGATGAGGGGATGTCTGTCAGTCTTGTACTTTAGTTCTTGCAGGTGTTGATTGTGTAAGCTATCATCTAAGGAAACAAATTAGGGGGCTGGGGGTAGCTTAGTTGATAAACTGTTTGCTGATTAAGCATGAGAATGAAAGTTCGATCCCTAGAACCTGTGTGAACAGCCGGGCAGCACATACCTATGATGTGAGTGCTGGCAAGGCAGAGACAGGTGGAAACCTGGAACTTGGTGGCCAGCTAGTATGGCCGAATCAGCGAGCGATACAGAGATCCTGTCTAAAAAATATGGTGAAGAGAGATTAAGAAAGACACCCAATGTGTGCATACATGCATGGACCATCCACACAGGTACACATGTACACTATAGCAAATTATTGTAGTAGCTGTTGCTGAATACAGTAAGTTCAGTGTGTTGATGGATAAGGGGATGAGGCTTAGCTGTCTGTACACCAAGGTCTTTTCTGTGGTTGCTCTGCTTGGGAAGACAATCACCATTCTGGGAGGAAAAGGAATAATCACAGTAAGACACTGGATTTAAGTAATACTTTAGATCATGAGACTGACATGCTGCCTGCTGCATAAGGGACAACATATAATACTGTAGACATTGTGTATACAGCCATTTCTGCTCCAGTGTGATATGTTTAAGTTCTCTTCATTTTTGTTTGGTTTTGGTACTCAGAATTGAGACCAGAACATTGTGTTTGCAGAGTATATATTGTACTACTGAACCATCTTCTCCATTCCCTGATACACACACACACACATACACACACACACACACACACAGTACAGATACAACTTTTTTTAAACTTAAAAATTTGTAGTTAGTTGAATTTCTGGATTCCTATCTAATGTTTAGAGAAGGCAAAGTGTACTTTTGGCGATATTTATTTATTAGTAATTCTAACATGTCTTTAAAAATTATTTTTATTATTTTATGTGTATGTCTGTGCACTGCATGCATGTCTTGTGCCCACAGAGACCAGAAGAAGGTGTCAGATCCTCTGAAACTGGAGTTATAAATGATTGTGAGCCACCATATGGGTAGATTTTATCTTGACTGATTTAATGGCTCTGGCTTGTTTTATGTTTGTTTGTTTGTATGTTTGTTTGTTTAATTTTTTACAGAGTGTGAAGAAAACCAGGCTGAAGTCCTTGTGATACAAAGTCTGACTATATTGAGATGAGAGGTAGAATAGAGAAAGATCTACATGCAAGCTCAGATCCATTCTTAGGGTTGCTGTGCTTTGGGCAGTACCATTGTGGTACAAGATTATTGTTGCAGTGCTGTTGAACCCAGAACCTTGCTCACACCAGGCCAGTTAGTGCTCTATCACTGAGCTGAATACCCAGTGGTGCAGAATTTTAACCTGAGAAAATTTAACTAGACCTCAGCATCTGTAAGTTTGACAAAAGCTACTAGACTTTTGTCTCAAGTGAGGAGGGTGAGGAAGAAGCTGGCCATCTTGGAAATTTGCCACCTTTATTACCTAGCCATGGCCCCATAGTCTGTTTGCCTACCAAAGAGTCTGTTGTCTTAGTTAAGGTTTCTGTGAAGAGACACCATGGCCATAGCAACTTTTATAAAGGATAACATTTAATTGTGGGTAGCTTACAGTTTGAGAGATTTAGTCCATTATCATCATGGCTGGACATGGCAGCATGCAGGCAGATACTGTGCTGGAGGAGCTAAGAGTTAATACATCTTGATCTGCAGGCAACAGGAAATGGTCTGAGACATTGGACGTGGCTTGAACATATATGAGACCTCAAAGCCTATCCTCACAGTGACACTTCCTCCAACAAGGCTACACCTTCTAATAGTGCCACTCCCTATGAGCTTATGGGGGCCAGTTACATTCAAACTACTACATCTGTCTAACTCCTGGTCTCATTCCCCCTCTCAGAGATGACCCTGACTGCTGTTAGGGAGTTTGGGGGCAATGACCGCTTCACACTGACAAAGGATCTACAGAGGTAGGCAGCTGTCAGAGTGCCTCAGGAGGGTATATCTAAGGGACCAGGATAAAGCCTAATCAGTGGCAATGATCCAGAGCTTAAAAGCAGCCGTTTGGTGATGCTGTGTATCTTTGGAGCTTGTCATATATGGGAAGTAGCATCTGTAACATATTAAAATTGAGACTATTAGTAGTACTGTAATTCCTACTGAGAGTGCAGTTAGAAATATAGCAGAGCAGTTTTGCCCTTGTTAGAGGAAGAGAACAGGCAAGAAAACGATCCAAATGCTCCTCAGCAGGCTTTGTTATAGATATCAATGAGATTGATGATATCTCTAACACCATTGTCTACCATAAAATATACATTGCTGGAGGATGGTGTTTGGTTCAAGAGTTCAAGGAACCTTTCATCAGCCAATTTAAGCTAAGAAGTTGACCATTGAGTTGCTTTTACTCTAACCTCATGGGGAACATTAAGAAAAAAGGTTAATGAGGAAAATTTGATGTCATGGTTGACCTAAGTTTTATTTTGTAAGGTGAGGCATAATTTTGTAGCTGGTTGGACTGTGTACCAGAAACCTTTTTAACTGGGATCCTATAGAGGCAGTTCCTTACCAGCAAGAGATTCCTCTGCCCATGTATCAGCTGTAATGTCCAGTGGAGGTGGACAGTATGGTCCAAACCTGAATGAAATCAAGGTTTCATTTGTTGAAAGTCACAGCTAGTCATCAGCATCTTTAAGTCTGACAGCAGGGTATCTGGCTGTCTCTCCTTTAATCAGGGAACATGATTGGTTAGGACACAGGATATCGTATTATAGCTCTTCCAGAAACAGTGTTATCAGGAAGAGAATTATTAGTGGGAAATGGTTGTCCAAATAACATCTCATGGTTAACTATGACGTCTGAGGACTGTTAAAAAGACATGTGTATCGATCATATTCCTGGTTATGCTTTTCCTTTTGGATGTTTAAGACCATGTAGTGGCCAAAATTAGTTACTTTTTGCTGTCAAGGCCTGTTAGATCTGGTCCTCCTCGGGTTACTTGGGCTTGGGCGGAGCCTCTGATTCCTAGTCTGTCTTGTCAGTTAACCCATCTGTGTGAAGATACATCAAAGGCCTTGCTGGACCACTGTTTCATTTGAAAGTGTGGAAGACTTTTTCCTCTGTGTTGACCCTTCTCTTTGCGGACTGGACACCGGTTCGAGTTCATTCAGTGGCGTTTCCACGACCTTCATGAACAAGAACAGGTGACTTTCCACAGTTACAGGACACTTAGAGATATCCCACAGTTCCCTGGGACTTAGTTGACCTTGGAGAACAAGGGGGAAAATAGTCTCCCTTTTAATTCCTCTGACTACATAAGTGTTGACCTCCATATAACGGTTCTTGAACATCCAGAGGGTCAGTTGTACCCGTTTATTATTTTTCATTAGTCTGTAATGTTTAGGTGAAGCGTGAGCAAAAATTAAGCACTTTTAAAATAAACTTGATTAGACACATCTTAATCTACTATACACCTAAGTCTCCTACAGCTAGAGTCTGTGGGTCCATCCTGTAGTTTTTTAGCAAGATCTAGATCAGTGGTTCTCATAAAGCTGAGACCCTCATGTTGTGGTGTCCCCAAACCATAGAATTACTTTCATTGCTATTTCATAACTAATTTTGCTAATGTTATGAATTGTAATGTAAATATATGTGCTTTTCAGTGGTCTTAGGTGACCTCTGCCAAAGGGTTGCTTGGCCTCCAAGGGGTTGAGACCCATAGGTTGAGAACTACTGATCTAGATGTTCCTGCAGGTAAAACAAAAGTTAGACACAGGGAATTTTAGAGGCCTTTTTTTCTTGTTTACAGAATAACTAACTGAAGTATGGTATTATAATTAAGAGTTCCTCCAGGGCCACTTTTTATTATTTTCTAGAGGATATTTAGGCCATGCATGGATCAGGAAAAAGACTAAGGCTCTCCTCCTAAGCATTTGACTGTCTAGCTCGCTCCACTTGTCCACTACACAAGCTAATGGGGAACTTGAAGGAATCTTGAAGGATTTCATCCCCATCTGTAAAGTGAAAAAAAGATTGGAAGAGACTGATGGAGGTTTGCCTAATCATCCTGTCTTTACCCAGCATCTAGAGAGGACATCTAGCCAGTTGAAGGGGTGGTCAGCAGGGCCCAGACACCCTGAGACTGGGTCCAGTATGGGACTGGTTCATGCTTCCCATGCCTTCAGTTCCAGTCCTCACCAGTTATTACTTCTACTTCAGGTGTTGTTATTGAGGGACAGACCCTAGCTTCCTCCAAGCCTCCTGTAGCACAGACTTAGGCGTAGAACATTCTAGTTGAATTCCACCTCATCCTTGACAGGATGACTGACAGAGGGTCTGGTGAGATGATTCAGGCAATGGGCTTGCGCCACAAGCTTGACAGACAAGTTTGAATACTCAGAACTCACATAAAAGTTGGATACAGAGCTGAGTGGTGGTGGTACACACCTTTAACACCAGCACTTGGGAGGCAGAGGCAGGCAGAACTCTGAGTTTGAGCTTGATCTACAGATCGAGTTCCAGAACAGCCAGAACTACACAGAGAAACCCTGTCTTGAGCCCCCCCCCCAAAAAAAAAAACCTAGATGCAGTGGTACAAGCATCTATATTTCCAGTACCCACTATGGGAGGTAAAAACAGTACCTCAAGTTTGTGGGTAGTGAGCTTGGCTTAGCAGCAGCAAAGGAACTATCTTAGGTAGAAGGGTAATGATAGACATATGGATGTTGTCTTCTGACTGCCACAGGTGTACTGTTGCACATACCCACGTCTGTATACATGAAATGTACACCCATGTGTCACATACAAAATGAAATTTGAAAAAAAGAAAAGATTGGTTGTCAAGGAAGAATAGAAGCAGGAACCCTTACACATTGTTGGTAGAAATGTAACTAGTGTAGCTACAATGGAAATCAATATGGAGAGTCCCCCTCAAACTAAAAACTACCATATAATTCAGCTATATCATGACTGGGTATAGACCCTGTCTTAGAGTTTTTATTGCTGTCAAGAGACACCATGACCATGGAAACTCTTATAGAGAAAACATTTAATTTGGGTGGCTTACTTACAGTTCAGAGGTTTAGTCCGTTATCATCATAGTGGGGAGCATGGTGGTGTGCAGGCAGATGTACTGGAATGGCAGCTGAGAGTTACATATTGCAAGCAACAGGAAATTGAGACACTAGGCGGTATCCTGAGCATAGGAAATCTCAAAGCCTGCCCCACAGTGACACACTTCCTCTAACAAGGCCGTGTCCACTCCAACAAAGCTATATGTCCTAATAGTACCACTCGCTATGAGATTATAGGGGCCAATTATATTCAAACTACCCAGGCCCAAAGGAGTCAAAGTATGTTTGCTGTAGTACTGTTCACAGTAACCAAGATAGGAAACCAGCTTAGACACCCGTCAGTAGGTGAATGGATTAAAAATATATATATAGCTTGGCTAGATGTCTTAGTCTTCTAATAACAGCTACTAAAGAGGCTGAGGTAGGAGATCACAAGTTTAAGGCTTCCTTGGGTTACAGAATGAGTTGGGGGTAGTGTAAGTATCAGCAAAGTATGATATACGTGTATGAAAATGTTGTAATGAAACCCTAAGTAAAGAAAAGAGTGAAGCAATGGAGTATTACTTAGCTGTAAAAAAAACAATGACATCATAAAATTTATAGGCAAATGGATGGAACTAGAAAATATCCTGAGTGAAGTAACTCAGACCCAGAAAGACAAACATAGTGTGTACTCACTTATAAGTGGATACTAGATGTAAAGCAAAGGATAATCAGACTACAACCCACAGCTTCAGAGAAGCTAGGAAACAAGGAGGACCCTAAGAGGGACCCATAAATCACCTTGGGAAGGGGAAACAGAGGAAATCCCCATAAGTAAACTGGGGATGGGGGGGGCAATAGAGGGGAGGGGATGGAGGATGAGAACATGAAGGAACAAGATGGTTGAGCTGGGGGAGGGACAGAGTGGGAGAGCAATGAAAGAGATATCTTGATAGAGGGAGACAGTATGGGGTAAGGGGTGCTAGGGAAATTCCCAGGAATTCACAAGGACAACCCCAGATTAAACTACTAGCAATAGTGGAGAGGGTGCCTGAATTGACCTACCCTGGTAATCAGATTGGTGAATACCCTAACTGTCATCATAGAGCCTTCATCCAGTGACTGATGGAAGCAGATGCAGAGACCCACAGCCAAGCACCAGGCCGAGCTCCAGGAGTCCAGCTGAAGAGAGGGAAGAGTGATTATATGAGCAAAGGGGGGTCAAGATCATGATAGGGAAATCTACAGAAACAACTGAACTAAACTCGTAGGAACTCACGAATTTAGTGGTGCATGCCTTTAATCCTACTAACAACTGTGGAACCTACATGGGACCGGACTAGGCCCTTTGCATAGGGAGACAGTTGTGTAGCTTGATCTGTTTGAGGGGCCTCTGGCAGTGGGATCAGGATCCTGGTGCATGAGCTGGCTTTTTGGAGCCCATTACCTATGGTGGGACACCTTGCACAGCCTTGATGCAGGGGGAGGGGCTTGGACCTGGCTCAACTGAATGTACCAGGCTCTGCTGACTCCCCATGGGAGGCCTTACCCTTTTGGAGGAGGGGATGGGAGTTTGGGGGGGGGGGGGGGGGGGTGGGGGGGGGGGGGAGGGAGTGGGAGGAGGGATGAGAGGGGGATCTGTGGTTGATATGTGAAATGAATAAAAAAAATTAAAAAAAAAAAGAGTGAAGATGATTGCAGTCCACAGCTCCTAGGCAGCCATAGGTACATTCTAAAAGATAAAAATAGAAGAAAACTGTCTGGGACAGATTCCAAGATGATATGTTAAGACTTAATTGACTTAATTTAGAGTGAGTGCTGTAAGAATTAAAAGAGTGTGTATCTGAAGTATGATGATGGAAGCCAAATAGGGTAAATTCTGGATGTAGGTAGCAATTGCTCCTTAACTTAGGTAAAGTCACAGTTCCATAAGGCCATTCTAAGTTAGAGTGTAGCCTAACCTGAATATTTGTACACATCTGCACAAGAGAACCCCACCTTTTTTTTTTCTTTTTATAGAGATGAAAGTTGTACATCTACAGTGAATTTCTGTGAGCACTGTGTTTTTATTATTCACATACCTTTTTGCCAACATCTGGAAGTGGCTACCCAGGCATTGAGTGGCTACCCAGGCATTGAGGCAGTTCCTAATCATCTGGGTTTTGATCCAGTTTGTGACCATATGTATTAAATATCAACAAATGTTTACAAGGAAAGCACATTAGAGACTTACCGCCTAGGATGGGGGTCTTGTGGTCATATACAGGCTTTGTCTGATACAGGTGTTTGGCATAAGCCAGATTGTGAGAACACTTTAGTCCTGGTGGGCTGCTTTTTATCTGTTCTGAATGATAGAAGCCTTCCTGAAACCCTCCCAGACTCTAGCCAAGGTGTCCATCTCTCTCCCTCTCTCCCTCCCTCCCCTCTCAAGCAAGGTCCCACTGTGTAGCCTTGGCTGGCCTGTAACTGACAAAGATACACCTGCCTCTGCCTTCAAGCCTGGCTGCCAGTACTACTTTAGGCACACAGCACCTCTTTAATTCATTTGCTTTTCCTTTGTTACCACTGAACTTCAACTTTTAAAAACAATTTTAAAAGCTTATTTATTACTGAGTGGTGGTGGTGCATGCCTTTAATCCCAGCACTCAGGAGGCAGAGGCAGACTGATGTCTGAGGCCAACCTCGTCTATAGAGTGAGTTCCAGGACAGCCAGGACCACACAGAGAAACCCTGTCTCGGAAAAACAAAACAACAACAACAAAATATTTATTTATTTTGAAGTAGTCTTGCCATGTAGCCCAGACTGACCTGGGACTTTCTATGTGCACCACCAGAATGGCTTCAAACCTCAGTCTCAGCCTCCACAATGCTCAAATTGTAGGTTCATGGCACCATGCCTAGCTCTAAACACAGTACATACACATATGTATTGTAGAGTTGATTTTTTCTGTGGGTCCTGGGGAGTTAAATGCAGGTCATCAGGATTGGCAGCAAGCATGTTTACTAACTGAGCCAATTCGCTAGCCCTCTAAAAGCAATTAAAAAAGAAAAAAGTCTGGGTTTTCATGTTGCCAAGCCTAATGACTGGAGTTCATCCCATAGGACCCACATGATGGAAAGGGAGAATAGAATAGAGAGGCTCGTGAACATTGTTCTCTGACCTCCGTGCACCATGGCACATATGCACAACCCTCTAATTAATAGGTAAAGGTTTTTTTAAAAGTGCCTTTTACCATTTTTTCTAGTGATTATTTTAAAGTTTCTCATGTGCATATGTACATGTGCGTTTGTATCTTTTTCTTTTTTAAAAAAATCATATATACATATTTTGTGTGTGTGTGTTTGTGTGGTTGTGATGTGAGTGCAAGCATGTTAATGAGCACATACAGGACAGAGAACAACTTGATAGAGTTGGTTCTCTTGCCTTTACATGGGTTCCTGGGATTGAACTTGAATCATCAGGCTTGCACAAGTGCGTTACCTGCTGAGTGTGTATTTCTTTTTTTTCTTTTATTATTTTATGTGCATTTTCTTTGTTTTTGTTTTTGTTTTTTGCTATGGGTGTTGGGTCCCCTGGAGCTGGAATTATAGACAGTTGTGAGCTACCATGTGGGTGCTAGGAATTGAACCTGGGTCCTCTGGAAGAGCACTTAGTGCTCTTAACCACTAAGCCATCTCTCCAGCCCCCTGAGTGTGTATTTTTTTTAATTTATTTTTGTGTTATTAACAATAGAGTCTAGGGCTTCATACATGCCTGCAAATGCTCCACCATTGAACCATACCCCAGCTTGCATGCTTTTTTATTTTTCAATGTTTTATTTATTATTGTTGCATTTGTATGTATGGTGTTTGTGTGAGGACAGACACGTGCGTGCCGTAATGTGCTCACGGAGGTGAGAGGGCAGCTTGCCCATATTGGTTCTCTTTCCACCATGGGTTCTGAGGATTGACACCACCACCACCACCACCACCCCCAGCTGAGGACCGAACCCAGGGTCTTGTGTTTGCTAGGCAAGTGCTCTACCACTGAGCTAAGTCCCCATCCCCGAGGTTGATCTTAAGTTGTCAGGCTTTTCCCTGTGGAATCAGTGGTGATAGTGTTTGTATTTCTTGTTATGTGTATATGTATTTGTTTGTAGTGCAAAAGTTAATTTGTATTTTGAGATTTTTTCCCCCCTGTAATGATAGGGATCAATTTCAAATTTTAGGGTCTTGTACATACTAGTGTATTTTGGCCTATTACACGAAATTAGTGTAATTTACATTGTACATGGCTTATTTATACCTACAAATTTGAGTCTCATTTTAAATTTTTATTTATTTATTTATTTATTTATTTATTTATTTATTTATTTATTTATTTTAGGTAGAGTGCTCTGTCTGCATGCATGCCAGAGAAAGCTTCAGTCCCATGTCCTGGGAATTGAACTCAGGACATTGGGAAGAGCAGCCATTGCTCTTAACCGCTAAGCCATCTACCAGCCCTGAGTTTCATTTTTTAGTTTAGACCTTTGTCCAGAGTATGTTAGGCATTTTTCTTTTTAAATGTATAGGTTTGTTTTTTAGAGAGAGAATGAAGTTATTCAGTGTTCAAATTTGAAAGTTGCTTTGTAAGTTGGAGCTGTTCTAATGGTGGGAATCTTTATGCTTAATACCTAGATGGCACCTGTGAAAAGGATATAGGACCATGGCAGCAGATGATGACAATGGTGATGGAACGGGTTTATTTGATGTCTGTCCTGGTAAGAACTCTTGTCTTTCAGAATTTACTTTACTCTTTGTTTCTTTCTAAATTCTGGTACTGGGAGTTTAAGAACCAGGGCCTTTCAGATGCTAGGTACATACTCTATCACAGTAATAGCCCTAACCTCACTTGATCTCAATTATAAAATCACTTATTCTTAGGGGAAATGGACCTCAACTTTTTCTCTCTGTATATAAGTGAATTAACATAGCAAAATACCAGGGACAGAGAGAGTACTTAGTAAATGTGAACTTTCTGGTTTTTGTTGTCTTGTTTTCATAGTGCCAAAAAGCAAACACAGGGCCATATACTCGGTTACACAGCACACTGCTCCTTAGCTATGTCTGTGCCGTTTCTGTACAGGGGCAGGGAGCTCTCACTATGCTTTGAGATTGGACTGGGATTATAGGCATATATCACTGAACCTGGCTGGCTTTCCTTTCCCTTCCCTTCCCTTCCCTTCCCTTCCCTTCCCTTCCCTTCCCTTCCTTTCCCTTCCCTTTCCTTCCCTCCCTTCCCCTCCCCTCCCCTCCCCTCCCCTCCCCTCTCTCCCTCACCCCTCTCTCTTATTAAGATATTTTAAATTTATTTTTACTTTATAAGTGTTTTTGCCTGCATGGATGTATATGCATCATTTGCATGCCTGGTGACCAAGACACTCGAGGGCATTGGATCCCCTGGAACTGGAGTTACAGATGGTTGTGATCCAACATGTGGGTGTTGTGAACTAAACCTGGATCTTCTGCATGAGCAGCAAGCTCTCTTAACCACTGAGCTGTCTCTCCAGCCCCTGGCTGATATTTCTTAATCTGTGCTTTTAAGTCTCTAAATGTAATCAAGGTTGTAGTTTTGCTCATGTGAATGGTCATATTATCTATTGTCATATCCCAAATAGATTTTTGTTACTTTTGAAGTAAGTTTTTGTTGTTGTTGTTGTTTTTTTTTTTTTTTTTTTTTGATTTGGTTTTGAGACAAGGTTTCTCTGTGTAGCCTTGGCTGTCCTGGAACTTGCTCTGTAGACCAGGCTGGCCTTGAGCTCAGAGATCCGCCTGCCTCTGCTTCCCAAGTGCTGGGATTTAAAGGCATGCACTGCTGCCGCCAGCACCACCTCCACCATGTGGGCATAAGACATGGTAATAAAATAAGCTCATAAAATATAATCTGTTTTGCAGGGGGTTAGGGGTAAGGGGAATCCAGGGCCTCGTTCATGCTAGGCAGACACTGCCAAATGAGCTATATCCCCAACCCTAAACAGAAATATCTTACATATGTCAAATGTAGTGATGTAGGTTTGTAACCCCTGTGCTGTGTTTACATCATTTACACAGACAGGCACACACATACCCTGCTGAGTCCGTTTAGTATTGCTCAGATGTGAATGTTTAGGGCTGACAATTTGGGATTAGATAATCTGTCATAGGCTTTGTCTCTAGAAAAGACTCGATTCTCCTGTTCTCAGCAGTCATTGATTTCGTAAAGCTCTTCATCTAGGAGTTGGGTCTTGTGAGAGTTCCCCATCCATGTTGGCATGTCAAAGGTGGTGTCATTTTTCAGGTCTTATTTAGGCAACCATATTTTGAGATTTCATGGGTATAGCTTCCTTGCAGTACATGGCAGACAATTTTAAGCAGCTGTCGTGGTTATCCACTCCCTTCTCTACAGTGTCCCCTGAGTCTTAAATGTAAGGGTTGCATTGCAGGTGTACCACTTGGGGTGGAGGATCTCTTAGTCAGTTCTTTTTTACTTAAAATGTGTTTTCAAAAGTTAATGTTGGTAGACATGGAGGGGCTTCTGTCTGATCAGCATCATAAGGACTCTGGATGGAATAGTTGTAGTTGTTACTTGTTTTTGCTAATGTAGTTTCAACTTGTTACATTGCTATTGTTGTTGTATTGTAGGTTATATACTTTTAATCTCAGTACTCAGGAGGCAGAGATAGGCGAATCTCTGAGTTGGAGGCCAGCCTGGTCTACAGAGTAAGTTCTAGGACAGCCAGGGCTATACAGAGAAACCCTATATTGAAAAACCAAGGGGGAGAAAATTAAATCAACGGAAAAATTCAAAATATCTTCATATTTTTTAACCTAAATTCACAAATGTTTAAATTTTTGAATAAAACTTTTTTTTTTAGGTATTTGTGTGTGTGTGTGTGTGTGTGTGTGTGTGTGTGTGTGTGTGTGTGTGTAAGTGTTTTGTCTACATATGTCTGTGCATCTTGGACATACCTGGTGCCCTTGAAGCCATAAGAGGGGGTCAGTTCCCCTAGAATTGGAATTATGGATGTTTGTGAGCCAGATATGGGTCCTGGGACCTGAACCGCAGTACTATACAAGAGCAAGAAGTGTTCTTAACTGCTGAACTCTCTCTCCGACTCCTCACAAATGCTTATCACACTAATCCTATTGATTTTATATTCTCGTTTACTGGGTATAGCTGTCTTTTGTTTTCTGCATCGCTCTCAAGTCTGTCCACATACCTACTTTTTTCTTATTTTTATTTTTGTGGTATTGGGAATTGAACTCTGAGTCTTGTACTTGCTGGCAAGTGCTCTACCACTGACCTACATCCTACCCTGCTTGTTTAAATAATGGAAGACCTGGCATACATTCTTTCTTTGCCTGTGCTTTTGAATTCCATTTTAATCTTCATTTATATGTGTGCTTTTAGATTACATCTCTTTGCATTATTATTGGTGGTTGTTCAAGGAATTGTAATCTTTTAGGTATGGTTACATTTATCCTCTGTCTTGCTCTTTGTTATGAGTGTTGTGTATGACAGTCCAAATATGATGTCTATCTAATTAACCCTAACAATATAATGCTTTAATTTTTACTTTCAACAGTCTTTTTTTTTTTTTGGTTTTTTGAGACAGGGTTTCTCCATGTAGTTTTGGTACCTGTCCTATATCTCGCTCTGTAGACCAGGCTGGCCTCAAACTCACAGATATTTGCCTGGCTCTGCCCCCTGAGTGTTGGGATTAAAGGCTATGCCACTGTTGCCCTGCCCTCAACAGTCTTTCTTTTTTTTTCCCCCTGAGACAGGGTTTCTCTGTAGCTTTGCGCCTTTCCTGGGACTCACTTGGTAGCCCAGGCTGGCCTCGAACTCACAGAGATCCGCCTGGCTCTGCCTCCTGAGTGCTGGGATTAAAGGCGTATGCCTGGCTCAACAGTCTTATCTTAAAGAAATTAAAAGCATTTAGAAGGATAACTTACCATTGCTAATCTTCCTTTAGTATTACTATGGTATCATTTTCCCTTTAACTTTTGTTTCTAGACTTCAGTTATATCTTGTATGAGATTTTGACATTATTCTGTAGAACTCTTTAAATATTTTATTAAGATTTAGTCACTTTATTTTATGTGTGTTTTACCTGCATGTGTGTATGTGCACTACATGCATGTTTGGTGTCTGCAGAGGTCAGAAGAGCACTTCAGATCCCCTGCAACTGGAAATACAGATGATTGTGAACCACTATGTGGTTGCTGGGAATCGAACCTAGATTATCTGGAAGAGGAGCCAGTGTTCTTAGCTACTGAGCCATTTCTCCAGTCCCTTATAGGATTTTAAAGGCTTTCCTCCTCCCTCTTTGCCTCTGTTTTACAGATTTGGTTTTAAAAAATTGGGTAATTTATACTAATCAGTAGCACACAGTCAAGCATATCCAGTGACGATGATGATGATGATACTATAATTATTATATGTAGGGGCTGGAGAGATGGCTCAGAGGTTAAGAGCACCAACTGCTCTTCCAGAGGTCCTGAGTTCAATTCCCAGCACCCATATGGTGGCTCACAACCATCTGTAATGAGATTTGACACCCTCTTCTGTATACATAATAAATAAATCTTTAAAAAAAAATTTAAAAAAATTATTATATGTAGTTTTCTATTTTAGAATTTCCAGTTGGTTCTTTTTTATTTCTGTTGTTGTTTTAGGTCTTATTTGTTTGCTTGGTTGGTTTGTTTTTCAAGAGAGGGGTTTCCCTATGTATCCTTGGCTTTCCTGGAACTCACTTTGTAGAGTAGGCTGGCCTTGAACTTACATAGGTTCTCCTGTTTTGTTCCTTAAGATGAGGTCTTCGTAAGCCTGGCTGCTGGGATTAAAGGTGTGCGACACCACCACCTGGCCCCTTGTCTGTTTCTTTAAAGCAGAAATAATATAGTGCTTTCCTTGTCCTTCTAAGTAGGAATGGGAAAAAACCCTCAGCCCATAAGCCAGTTTTAACTAGTCTTTGCCATTTTTGCAGCCTCTCCTCTTAAAAATAATGATGAAGGCTCATTGGACATTTATGCTGGGTTGGACAGTGCTGCTTCTGGTATGTAAATTTCATAAAACATCTCATTTTGTTTGGGTGGTTTGCTCTGCTTCTTTTATTGTTATTGGCTCTTAGTAACTTACAGCTCTGAAATAATACGCCCTTTCTTTGAGATGATTACACTGAGGTAATTTCTTTCTAGCCTAAAGCTTGATCAGAACATATTAGCACACAGATTTGTTCCTCTAGGAGTCAGGTTTAATTAGGTCTTTGCAAAAATATTTCATACCATTGAAATGGCAACTGGTGCTGTGGAATACACCTCCCTGCCTATGCTGTGACAGAGAATACTGTTGCTGTGAGTGTCTTCAAATGCATTGGAAGAACGATAATGGAGTGTCTGGCCACCTGTCTAGTTAGACCTTTTCCACAGGCAGATCTTTCAGTGTTTGTTTTGTTTTTTGTTGGTTTTTTTTTTTTTTGCTTGTTTGTTTATTTGGGTTTTTGTTTTGTTTTGTTTTATTGGTTTTTGATATTTCAAGACAAGGTTTCTTTGTGAAACAGTCTTGGCTGTCCTAGAACTCACTCTGTAGACCAGGCTGGCCTTGAACTCACAGAGATCCACCTGCCTCTGCCTCCCAAGTGCTGGGATTAAAGGCGTGCGCCACCACTGCCCGTCTTCTTTCAGTGTTTTATAATAGAGATAATTACAACACTGGATTCTTTGAAACAGCCATTTTTATATAATGTGGCATTCTTGCCATCTATGAAATCAGTGTAGGTTGTATGAAATACAGATGAGGAGAAATGTAACCCTTTGAAGTAGGTGCAACTTTAAGAATCATAACACAAAAAAATAATGGTATGCATGTATAAAATATAAAACAACAAACCATTCTTTATGCTCACTAAAATGTTTTGATAAAACTAATTCACAAAAGAACCCTAACAAATATTTTAATAGAAGTTTTGTTTGTTTTCAGACAGTACTGCTAGATCCTGTGTGTCGTTCAGAAACTGTTTAGATTTGTATGAAGAGATCCTGACTGAAGAAGGAACCGCAAAGGAAGCAACATACAATGACGTATGAGTTGTCACTGTTATTAAGAAGTTAGTTCTGTAGCCCCTGAAGAGAAGGCTGCAGCTTACTATTGAACAAATATTCTGGGTTTAGAGATTAGTTCTTTTTTTTTTTTTTCAATTTTTAATGATTTATCTTTATTTTATGTACATTGGTGTTTCGCCTGTATGTGTGTCTGTGGGGGTGTCAGACCCCCTGGAACTGGAGTTCCAGACAGTTGTGGATGCTAGGAATTGAACCTAGGTCCTCTAGAAGAGCAGCCAGTGCTCTTAACCATTGAGCCATCTCCCCTCCAGCCCTAGGAAGTAGTTCTTAAATTAACAGTATTTAAGGTAGTTTCTGTCTCTGACTTGTTTTTCCAAGAAATGCTATCTGAATATATAAACTTTAGCAAACCATTACTGTAATAGAATAGTTTATTTTTCATTATTTATATTAAAGTTGTATGTTGCATAATGTGTGCTGAGATTTATATGAAACAAATTTCTTTTAACTGTATATTTGAATATTAAGGTTCAGAAGTATAATATGAAGCTTATCAAAATGTACTATTGATGGGCTGAACTTTAAAAACTAACAATCTAGGCAGGCATGGTGGCACTTGCCTATAGTCTAAGTGCTTGGGCGGCTGAGGCAGGAGGATCAAGAGTGAAGCAACCTGGACTACATCTAGAACCTGAGAAACAATTAATGACAACCCAAATAAAAGCAAATGTAATCTGTCTAAATAACCTATAAGTACATCATAGCTAAGGAAGTATACTAATGCTTAAATTAGTCCTTTTGTGTTTTACAGTTGCAGACAGAATATGGGAAATGTCAGCAGCAAATGAAAGAGTTGATGAAAAGGTTTAAGGAAATACAGACACAGGTATCATGGTTATTTCTTCCTTGTTAAACATTTATGTTTGGCCGGGCGGTGGTGGCGCACGCCTTTAACCCCAGCACTCGGGAGGCAGAGGCAGGCGGATCTCTGTGAGTTCGAGGCCAGCCTGGGCTACCAAGTGAGTCCCAGGAAAGGCGCAAAGCTACACAGAGAAACCCTGTCTCGAAAAACCAAAAAAAAAACAAACCAAAAAACATTTATGTTTGAGTGTGTGTGTGTGTGTG
>CABHPQ010142995.1:0-18439 GCA_902168405.1 Peromyscus aztecus
GTCTTCAGTGTTTTTGATCTTAGCCATTCTGACAGGTGTAAGATGGTATCTCAGAGTTGTTTTGATTTGTATTTCCCTGATGACTAAGGATGTTGAGCAATTCCTTAAATGTCTTTCAGCCATTTGAGATTCTTCTGTTAAGAATTCTCTGTTTAGCTCTATAGCCCATTTTCTAATTGGATTGTTTGGTATTTTGATGTATAGTTTCTTGAGTTCTTTATGTATTTTGGAGATCAGCCCTCTGTCAGACGCAGGGTTGGTGAAGATCTTTTCCCATTCTGTAGGCTGTCATTTTGTCTTATTTGCTGTGTCCTTTGCTTTACAGAAGCTTCTCAGTTTCAGGAGGTCCCATTTATTAATTTTTGCTCTCAGTGTCTGTGCTATGGTCTTATAATTAGGAAGTGGTCTCCTGTGCCAATGCATTCAAGACTACTTCTTACTTTTTGGTCTGTCAGGTTCAGTGTCACTGGATTTATGTTGAGGTCTTTGATCCACTTGACTTGAGTTTTATGCATATTGATAGATATGGATCTATTTGCAATCTTCTACATGTTGGCATCCAGTTATGCCAGCACCATTTGTTGAAGATGCTTTCTTTTTTCCATTGTACAGTCTTGGCTTCTTCGTCAAAAATCAGGTGTTCATAGGTGTGTGGAATAATGTCAGAGTCTTCAATTTGATTCCATTGGTCCACATGTCAGTTTTTATGCCAATATCAAGTTGTTTTTATTATTATAGCTCTATTGTAGAACTTAAGGTCAGGGATGGTAATTCCTGCAAAGGTTGCTTTAGTGTACAGAATTGTTTTAGCTGTCCTGCATTTTTTATTTTTTCATATGAAGTTGAGTATTGTTCTTTGCAGGTCTGTGAAGAACTGTGTTGGGATTTTGATGGGGATTGCATTGAATCTGTAGACTATTTTTGGTAAGACTGGCATTTTCACTATGTTAATTCTACCTATCCATGAGCATGGGAGATATTTCCATTTTCTGATATCTTCTTCAATTTCTTTCTCCAGGGACGTAAAGTTCTTGGCATACAGGTCGTCCACTTACTTAGAGTTACCCCAAGGTATTTTATATTATTTGTGGCTATTGTAAAGGGTGATGTTTCTCTGATTTCTTTCTCATCCCATTTATCATTTGTATATAGGAGAGCTATCAATTTTTTGAGTTAATCTTTTATTCTGCCACATTACTGAAGGCGTTTATCAACTCTAGGAGTTCCCTGGTAGAATCTTTGGGGTCACTTATGTATACTATCATTTTATCTGCAAATAGTGAAAGTTTGACTTCTTCCTTTCCAACTTGTATTCCCTGACCTCTTTTTGTTGTCTTATTGCTCTAGTTAGGACGTGGAGTACTATATTGAATAGATATGGGGAGAGTGGACAACCTTGTCTTGTTCCTGATTTTAGAGAGATCACTTTGAGTTTCTCTCCATTTAATTTGATGTTGGCTGTCAGCTTGCTGTAAATTGCCTTTATTATGTTTAGATATGTTCCTTGTATTCCGGATCTCTCCCAGACCTTTATCATGAAGGGGTGTTGGATTTTCTCAAAGGCTTTTTCAGCATCTAGTGAGATGATCATGTGGGTTTTCCTTTCAGTTTGTGTATATGGTGGGTTACATTGACAGTTTTTGTATGGTGAACCATGCATGTATCCCTGGCATCTCTGGGAGGAAGCCTACTTGGTCATGGTGGATGATTTTTTGATGTGTTCCTGGATTCAGTTTGCCAGTATTTTATTGAGTATTTTTTCATCAATATTCATGAAGGAGACTGGTTTGTAAATCTCTTTCTTTGTTGCATCTTTGTGTGGTTTGGGGATCAGGTGACTGTAGCCTCATAAAAAGAGTTTGGTAATACTCCTTCTGTTTCTATTGTGTGGCACAATTTGAAGAGTATTGGTATTAGCTCTTCTTTGAAATTCAGGTAGAATTCTGTGATGAAATCAACTGGTCCTGGGTTTTTTGGAGGGCAGGGGGGGTTTAGTAGACTTTTAATGACTGTTTCTATTTTCTTAGTGGTTATAGGTCTATTTAAATTGCTTATCTGGTCTTGATGTAATTTTGGTATGTGATACCTATCCAGAAAATTGCCCATTTATTTTAGATTTTCCAATTTTGTGGAGTACAGGTTTTTGAAGTATGACCTGATAATCTCTGGATTTCCTCATTGTCTGTTGTTGTGTCTCCCTTTTCATTTCTGATTTTGTTAATTTGGATGTTCTCTCTCTGCCTTTCAGTTAGTTTGGATAAAGTTTTATCTATCTTGTTGATTTTCTCAAGGAATGAACTCTTTGCTTCATTGATTCTTTGTATTGTTCTCTTTGTTTCTATTTTATTGATTTCAGCTCTCAATTTAATTATTTCCTGATGTCTATTCCTCCTGGGAGAGTTTTCTTCTATTTATTCTAGAGCTTTCAGTTGTGCTGTTAAGTCGCTAGTGTGAGGTTTCTCCAACTTCTTTATGTGGGCATTTAGTGCTATGAATTTTCCTCTTAGCACTGCTTTCATGGTGTCCCATAAGTCTGGGTATGTAGTACATTCATTTTCATTGAATTCTAGGAAATCTTTAATTTCTTTCTTTATTTCTTCCTTGACCCATTGGTGATTCAGCTGAGGATTATTCAGTTTCCATGTGATTGTAGGCTTTCTGTAATTTTTGTTGTTGTTGAAATCTAATTTTAAGCCATGGTGATCCAACAAAATACAGGAGGTTATTCCTTTTTTGGTATCTGTTGAGATTTGCTTTGTGACTGAGCTTGTGGTTGATTTTAGAGAAGGTTACATGGGGTTCTGAGAAGAAGGTATATACTTTTTTTGTTAAGGTGGAATGTTTTGTAAATATCTATCAAGTCCATTTGAGTCATAACATCTTTTAGATCCCTTATTTCTCTGTTAAGTTTCTGTCTGGCAGATCTGTCCATTGGTGAGAGTGGGATATTGAAGTCTCCCACTACTAGTGTATGGGTTTTGATGTGTGATATAAGCTTTAGTAATGTTTCTTTTACATATGTGGGTGCCCTTGTATTTGGGGAATAAATGTTCAGAATTGAGACTTCATCTTGGTGGATTTTTCCTATGATGAATACATAATGTCCTTCTCGATCTCTTTTGATTGATTTTAGTTTGAAGTCTATTTTGTTAGATATTAGGATAGCTACACCAGCTTGCTTCTTAAGTCCATTTGATTGGAAAGTCTTTTCCCAGCCTTTTACTCTAAAGTAATGTCTGTCTTTGAAGTTGAAGTATGTTTCTTGTATGCACCAGAAGGATGAATCCTGTTTTCATATCCATTCTGTTAGCCTTTGTATTTTTATAGGCTAATTGAGTCCATTGACATTAAGGGATATTAATGACCAGTGATCAATGATTCCTGTTATCTTTTGGTAGTAGTGTGTGTGTGTTTCCCTTCTTTGGGGTTTATTGCTGTGGGGTTTTCTATTGCCTATGTTTTCGTCAGTGCATCTAACTTCCTTAGGTTGGAGTTTTCCTTCTAGTGCTTTCTCTAGGGCTGGATTTGTGGATATGTATTGTTTAAATCTGGTTTTGTCTTGGAATGTCTTCTTCAGTCCATTTATGGTGATTGAAAGTTTTGCTGAGTATATTAGTCTGGGCTGGCATCCATGGTCTTTTAGTGTCTGCATTATGTCTGTCCAGGACCTTCTAGCTCCATTACATCTGTCCAGGTCCTTCTGGCTTTCAAAGTCTCCATTGAGAAGTCGGGTGTTATTCTGATGGGTCTGCCTTTATAAGTCACTTGACCTTTTTCCTTTGCTGCTCCTAATAGTCTTTCTTTATTCTGTATGTTTAGTGGTTTAATTATGTGGCAAGGGAATTTTTTGGAGATCTATTCTATTTGTTGTTCTATAAGTTTTTTGTATCTTCATAGGTATTTCCTTCGTTAAGTTGGGAAAGTTTTCTTCTATGATTTTGTTGAATATATTTTCTGTGTATTTGAGTTGGTATTCTTCTCCTTCTTCTATCTCTATTATTCTTAGGTTTGGCCTTTTCATGGTGTCCCAGATTTCCTGGACATTTTGTGTCATGACTTTTTTGGCTTTGGTGTTTTCTTTGACTAACAAATCTCTTTCCTCTATTGTATCCTCAACACCAGAGATTCTCTCTTCCACCTCTTGTATTCTGTTGGTTATGCTTGCATCTGTAGTTCCTGTTCATTTACTCAGTATTTCTATTCCCAGCATTCTCTTGGATTGGATCTTCTTCATTGTTTCTATTTCACTTTTCAGGTCTTGAACTGTTTCCTTCACCTATTTAATTGTTTTTTCTTGGTTTTCTTGGCTTTCTTTAAGGGATTTATTGATTTCTTCCAATTTTTGTTTGTCTTTTCCTCAATTTCTTTAATGGAATTTTTCATTTCCTCTTTAAAGGCCTCTATCATCTTCATGAAGTTATTTTTAAGGTCACTTTCTTCTGCTTCTTCTATGTTGTGATGTTCAGGTCTTGCTGTTGTAGAACCAGTAGGTTCTGGTGGTGCCATATTGGTCTTTATGTTGTTGTATGTATTTTTTCACTGGCATCTACCCATCTCTTCCTTCAATAGGTGCAAGAGGTGCCTGTGTCAGAGTAAGCTGCTCTTGGTCCAATCTGTGCTTGCTGTGTCTATGTCTCAAGGAGCCAATCTTGGTCCAATAGTATCTCTTGGTATAATTGGAGCTGGCAGATTCTGTGTCTCAGGGAGCCACTCTTGATCCAATCTGAACTGGCAGATTCTGTGTCTCAGGATGCCACTGAGGTCACAGGGGGATGGTTGGGTTTGGAGTAGGGTGTGGGTCTTGTAGATTGCAGAGTCCTATGGGGGGTGTTGGTGGGGAAGCCTGCCCACAGGAGTCTTCCCTGCTGGGCAGCAACTGGGACAGTGATGGATGGGGGTACGTGGGCACGGGTTGTGTCTGGGAAGGTTTTTCTTTTTGTTTGGATTCTGGATCATTGAAGATCTGTACTCTGTAGAGATTATTAAACAGCAACAACAGTAACAATAAAAAAAACCAGACATCACATAGGATGTCCTCTGTTTCCTGCAAGCTTCATACTTCAGCTTCAGGCTAGGCATGGTAATAAAAAATTATACTGCTGGCCTGAGATATGTTGACTACCACCTTTTCTCATTGTCCTCTGAAAGGAAGTTGACATGTGTATATGACTTTTAACATCATGATTAGGAAACTGACCTTTGAGGAAAGAACAGCACCTTGGTCAGTGAGCAAGCTCAAGACTGCAATCCTTAAGTTCTTGTGTTTAGAGACTTTTCAATACCATCCTGATTCCTCCCAAAGCTTTTTATTTTACTTTGTTATTTTCTCCTGACTTCTGATCCCTTCAGTAAATATTTTTGAGTGCCTGCTTCAGTGTAAGTCCTGTTCTAGGACTTTGGGACATTGCACCTTTCAAAACAGACAGAAATTCATGATAAATGGGTTGACCAGTTCACTAGTTAGTTAGTATGTAGCCATTTGGAATAGAATGGCTAACAAAGTTCTTGATAAGAGGATTGTGGTTCAGAGATCTGAAAGAGAGACACTGGAAGACTGGGCCACAGGAAAGATGAGGGATACAAAAGAGTTCACAGCATTTGTCCCTTTACCCTAACATCCCCACCTAATAAACTAGAAGTTACAGTCATTATCTCCTTACCTCTGATTGAAGGCACATTTGCTTTAAAGACTTGATGGACCTGTTTATCTGGCACCAGACATCAAACAAGTCACACTGGGTGTACACGAGTATATCAAGGAGTTACAGTGCAATCTGCTTTATTCTGAGAGTCTGCTGCTGGTGATAATGCTATTATTAATGTTTGCAAAAAACCCACAATAAACAGTTTGTGGTGAGTTGATGAATAGATGTAAGATACCCTTGAAAATTAATAAAAATAATGGAGGGAAAGTTGAAGTCCAGAACACATTGGTAGTAGTAATCATCTTACTGTTAAAACTTAGAAGGCTTGGTTTATTGTGGGAATCTGTAATTTGCATGTGTGTGGACACTGTAGCATTCCATACTCTAATCAAATTCTTCAGATGTGGATCAGCTTAATCTTTTGCTCAATTCCCCAGTCCCGCTTGCATTTCCATTTCTTATAAGTTAAATGCAGACAGTAATACCTGTCCCTGAGGGGGTTGTGAGTGTGGAGTAAAATAACAGATGGGAAAGTACTTAGACAAGCAGCAACTCCCAGCTCAGTCAATAAATGTGATTATTATTATGTTCTTTTCACTTAGTTTTATTATAGATTCTTCTTCCACTTCTCACCCTGGGAAAAAAATCCACCAAGATCTGAGCAAATGGAGGTTGTGCAGTTAGGGATGTGATTTATTTGTCATGGTTCCCTAATGAGGAATTTTGTTCCGAACCCTTTTGAAACATCTGTTGCACTTCAACGGGGAAAGTGCAAATAACAAAAAAATAAGAGCATTTGGGGGAGACATGAAAAACATCTACTCCTCTTAGAAAGCTAGAGTGAGTGGGTAAAGCTCCAAAGAGAGGAAGGAAGAGAGAGAGAGAGAGAGAGAGAGAGAGAGAGAGAGAGAGAGAGAGAGAGAGAGACTACAACATTTTTTATACTGAGCCCTTGATCACAGAAATCCCACTCTGCCTGGTGCTGGGGAAGTTGCATGATTAATGTGTGCGCGCAGCTGTGCAGCTTCGAGGAGCACTGGCTCCAAATCCCAGCGCTCCTCCACTAGGTCAGCACTTTCCTTGTCGGATGCTGAGAAGTGACTTTCTGTGTAAAGTCTCCTGTCTCACACTCCCTCCCTTGGGTTGGCCTTTGTTTCTAGGAAAGTAGGAAGAAACGGTCCATGAAGTTTCATCTGCCTTGAAAAACAAAAACAAAAACAAAAACAAAAAAACCCAAAAGAACTGTATTCAGAAAAAAATCAATGGCAAGTAGCACACTGGCAGAAGGCAGAGAGGAGCTAGGTCTGTGCCCAACCTTCTCCATGGCCTGTAAGAAACAGCTGACCAGGGAAATGTGCATCCTGAGGCTTGAGAGGCCAAGGCAGAGGAAGAAAGTCTTCAAGGAAAAGGAAATATCTCAGATGTCACACTGGTTCTTGACATTTTTTGAGTGAGTTTACCGAACTGTTATGCATCTGGATAGAAGGAAGTCTTCTCTCAAGAAAAATGAAAAGTTGAACACCTCACATCCCTCTAGGCATGACCTCCCTAAGCATCACCCTTCTAGTCATCATCTCTTTAGGCATCACCCCTCTAGGCATCACCTCCCTAGGTACCACCTGCCTAGGTATCTCCCATGAACTAGGTATCAGAACAGGGAATGGATCCACTGTAATGAGACCAGACACAGTGACTGGGTGGTATGGGTGCACAACCCATCTCTCAGCAGTGTCTTTCTTGGATAATAGCAAGTCTCAGGCTATTCTGATATTTCAGCAAATATCAGGATTCTAGCATATGAGAATGCATTCACAAGAGCCACAGGTACATTTACACATCTTTTCCTTGGGGTCCTTCCAACTTAGGACTCTTCTAGGTCCCAAACTTACCCAGTCAGTCACAAATGGGAGACAAGTCCCACTTGCCTTGAGTCTTGCTTTTCTGGTCACTAGAAATATCCTTGCTGTGTGGACCTTGGACAATGAAATAAAGTCAAAGGACCTTACATATTTGCTTTCCTTGTAAATGGTCTGACCAAGGCCACAGGGCTGTGACATTGCCACTACTACAAATTCAGTGCTTGATCTCTGTCTTTTCTCATTCTAAAGAAGACTTTTAATTTCTCCAGGTGAGCAATGGGAGGCTTAGACTCAGTTCATGCATTTGGAGTGACTTCCATATACATTGTCCCCAAAGAAGGCAGAAAACACACATCTATGTGTAGCATGAATCTTAAAGAGTCTTATTAATAAAATCAAACCCGGGCCAGGTATTGGGGCAAACACTGGAAGGTCAGAGAGACAGAACAAGCCACAGCTAATCTCACCTGGCCAACTTCTCAGCTGGTCTTACTTCCTCAGACTGGAAGCCTCTATGTCCTCATATCCGAATGACTCTCAGCTGAACTGCTGCTAGAAGCCTGAATGCTTAACCATGCCAAATGCTTCTCCAGGCCAAATGCCTCTCCAGGGCAAATGCTTCTCCTGGGCAAATGCCTCTCCCGGGCAAATGCCTCTAGTTTCTGGTCCTCACGCCTTATATACCTTTCTCCTTTCTACCACCACTCCCTGGGATTAAAGGCGTGTGTCACCACGCCTGGCCATTTCCAATGTGGCCTTGAACTCACAGAGATCCAGAGGGATTTCTGTCTCTGGAATGCTAGGATTAAGGGCGTATGCTACCACTGCCTAACCTCATGTTTAATATTGTGGCTGTTCTGTCTCTGACCCAGATAAGTTTATTAAAGTACACAATATTTTGGGGAACACAATACCACCACATCTATGACCATCTTCAAATGATAACACCATCTCTAGGGACAGTGGGATAGAGAAGAGAAAGAGACTATGTCACTTAAGTTTGCTAAAGAAGACCAAGGAGCAAAGTAAGGAAAGCTTGATATAAAAAGAAAGGAAAAAAAGAAGAAAGACAGATAGGTGGTGAAGACAAGGAGAGACCAAAAAATAATAATAATAAAAGACAAAATGAGAATATAGGGGTGGGGGTCGAAAGCTAACAAGAAAAGTATACATGGAGAGAAATTTCAAACATCTCATCCATTCATGTTCGAAAGTCCATAAAACTACAGCTGATTGAGTTTTGGTGCCGCAAATATGCATTGGAAAATGGACAGCATCTTCACCTAACAGTGCTGAGAAACCTGGGTACCAATATGAAGAAGGATGCAACTAGATTCCTGTCTCTAATCTTACACAAAACTCGGCTCAGAGGGAGCAAAGACTTCAATATCAAGCCAGATAATCACAAATGATTAGAGGAAGTGGGAAGGAGCACGCTTCACCATATAAGCGCAGGTAAGGATTATTCTGAACAGAACTCCAGTAACCCAGGAAATGAGACTAACAATTGACAAATTGGACTTCACGAAATTTTAAAGAGCTTCTGCACAGCAAAAGAACCTGTCAGTTAAATGGAGAGGCAGCTCACAGGATGGAGACAACTTCATTGCCAGCTATGTATCCGACAGAGAAGTGACAAGAATGTACAAAAAACTAAAAGCCTAAACATAAACAAAAGCAAAAAACCAAATGACCCTATTTAAAAATGGGCAACATGCTGCACATACATGAAGCCTTTAACTCCAGTTCCTGGAAATGGAGGCAAGTGGAGCTCTCCAAGTTCAAGTCTAACTTGGTCTACAAAGCAAGCTCTAGGCCAGTCAGAGCTACAGAATGAGATCCTGTCTAAGAGAGAAAGCAGGGAAGGGGAGTAGGCTATGTAACTAAATAGAAAGTTCTTCAAAGAATAAATGGCAAGGAAACAATTTTAAAAGTATTCAACATGCTTATCCATTGGGGAAATGCAGATTAAGACCACTTTATGAAGCCAGTCATAGTGTGCCTTTAACCCCAATAATACTCAAATGGCAGAGGTAGGCAGATGTCTGTTAATTCAAGTCCACCCTGGTCTACATAGTGAGTTCCAGGATAGCCAGGGCTACATAGACACTCTTTACCCTGTGTTGGGCTCCAAACACCACACTTACACACACACACACACACACACACACACACACACACACACTTTAAGATTCCATCTCCATCTCACCACACTCAGTATGGCCATCCTCAAGAACATCAATAATAATAGATGCTGGTGCAGATGTGTTCAAAGGGGATCCTTACACACTGTTGGTGGGAGTGCATACTTATAAAGCCACTTTGGAAATAAGTTCAGAGGTTTCTCAAAAAAATAAAAACTAAAAATTACCATATGAGCCAACTATACCACTCCTGAGACAACTCAGCCTAGTGGCCCATCAGATGATGAGTTAATAATGCAGATGTGGTACATGTACCCAATGGAATATTATTCAACTGTAAAGGCAAATGAAATTTGCAGAGAAATATATGGAGCTGACAATAATCATTAACCCCAGCCCTAAAGACAAACGTTATGTTTTCTCTCTCATACGAAGATCTTAGTTCTGACTCTTTGGTCAGTATGTCTAGTGTAGAATATCTGTGAAAGCAGATGCCTGTGGTCTGGACTGTTGCCTGAAGCCATGTTGACGCTCAAGGGCCTTGCTTAGCTGGCTCTGCCCCTCACTGACCACTGCCCAGCATGGGCATGGGAGAGCTGGTCCCAGTGGAGAGGATGCAGGAGAGCTGACCCTGGTAGCATGGATGCAAGACAGCTGGCACTGGTAGCATGAGAGAGCTGGCCCAATGGCATGGATGTCGGAGAGTTGGCCCCAGTAGCATGGGAGCAGGAGAACTGGCAGAATCATAGCCACACAACCTCTATGACTCAGGGACAACAACAGGACAGCAGAGAGAATTCTCAGCGAGGGTCCAGTAGTGATGGTGTAGCAGAAGCCAGAGGCCTTGAACCAGACCAAAGACTCATTTCAATGAACATTTGCAAGCAACGCTGCTTGGGCAGATGGATCTACTGTGTGACACATCTCAGTTCCCAAGCCACTACAATGAATGACTATGTGATGGAGAGGTGGGTAAGCAGGAGCCAAGTGGTACATATATGGTGGTACTGGAGACAAGACAGCTGTGACAGGTGTGAGAGAAGGCTGAGGTTAGTAGAGGAGGAGCTGGCATGATTTTTTTATTCTTAATGTTAATTTTAATTTTTTTTTACTTTCTTTTGGGGAGGTCGGTTATAAGGGTGAAGGGCAGATATGGAAGGAATGGGAAATGAATGGGATTGAGGTACATGATGTGAAATTCCCAAAGAATCAATAAAAAAAATTTTTTAAAAAAAAAGAAAAAAAATCACAGAATCCAAAAAAAAGAATATACAAAAAAAAAAAAAACCCTAAGCATCAAGAAGACAAATGGCCTTATTTTAAAAATGTGCTACATGCTGCATATACACATCAGCTTTTAATTCTGGCACTGGGAAGACAGAGACAGGAACGGGGGCAGGAAGTACGCAAGAGCCATTAGATAGGGTGACAGTCTGTGAAATGTCATTCTCTAGACTCAACACAGCCATTGCATTCATTAGCTCACAACAACTATAGTTACCTTGGGCCCACACAAAACTGGCCCTCATCCAACAATCAGTCAAAAAAGAGGGAGGGGCTCATGGGGCCCTACCCTTTACCCCTGGACACTGGCTATTGATAGATTCTGGGAGAGGAAGAATCAGTGTCTTTAATTGTGTACCCTTGGCTGAGCCCTCCAGGCTCCAATGGCTAGCTCCAAACCCGTGGTTACACAGATGGTCCTGATTAATCCCCATAGAACACAAAACAAAATAAATAGACATGAATGCGTGAGAGAGATTAGTGGGAAAGACGGAGGGTGAAGAAAGTTGGTACAGAGGTGGGAGAATGAGAGGGGTCAGTGTGCAAAGCGTTTATGTGTGAAATTGTAAAAAATAATAACCACAAAGAAATTATGAAAACACAGGCAACAGTGGTGTCCTGGTGACCGACACCTTTGCCTTTGCCTAGACCATCCGGTGATAGCACCGTTTCCTAAAGCTTCTCCTGTTGTCTTTCCTTAGGAGCGTTAGCACATGGTGGCAGCCGTCCCTGGTCATTACTGAACTGACATGTGTCCATCCCACCTTCCCTGTTCACACATCTCCAGTTGTTTGTAGGCAGCCATATGTCAACCCCAAGTGAGATGCTGACTTAGTCTGCTTCTTTGGAAATTCCCTTGTCTGTGAGAAGCAGTTTGGGCTAATGAAATTCCAGCAAGCATCTATTGGGAGTCTCTAGTCAAGTGTGCTTCTGATGTGAAGAGACAGGTGTTGAGCACACCTGTCCTGCACAGGGAAGGGATGGTCTACAGATATAATGGCCACTTGGCATTGTAAAAAAAAAAAAAAAAAAGCATGAGGACAAGGGCTGTAGTAGAGAGTCTAGGAGAAAGATGGAAAGAATTTGAGACCCTGATGACGTCACTGAGCAACCCAAACCTCATCAAGAATCGCCTTCATCAGATCTCACCTGAGAACAAGAAACACCTG
Organism: Peromyscus aztecus; assembly: GCA_902168405.1. NCBI lineage: Eukaryota > Metazoa > Chordata > Mammalia > Rodentia > Cricetidae > Peromyscus > Peromyscus aztecus. The sequence continues at coordinate 12,102 of CABHPQ010142995.1, forward strand.
CTTGGTTAGATGGCTGAAATGAAATCATTCAGTATTTGTAGAAAACAAGCACCATTATTTACTGATACAGTGACCATATTATATGAAAGTGGATAAATGAGTCAATAAATAGCAGTAACATCTTTAATCAATGGAAATGAAGTGTCCTTGAGAATCTCTGCTTCCAAGAAAAGTTTTCTAGAATAATCTGCACCATTTACTCTATATCCCTCATGGCTCACATGGAGAGATGTGGAATTCTTCATCAGATGCCAAATCATTGGCCTCACCACCCCATTTCTCCCTCCTCAGTTCCCTGAGCTGTTCCACATCTTCCCTGCACTGTTTCCCATCCATTAATCACTTGCATTGTCCAGGTTTACAATTTCCAAGTTCTGCTCATTTCAATTAGATGCCTGGATCTCAGACAAAACCCAGCAGCCTCAACCTGCACAGGCCTGGTGTGGGAGGGGCTGGATTCCTGCAGGCCCTGTTTCCATGTGGGCCATCTCCAGTGCAGGGCTAGATAATTTCAGTCATCTAGAAAATTAAGGTGAATAAGAGAGTAGAAAACTGGAATGGCATATGGTATAGCTTCCTGAATTTGTGTGATTACCCATTATGAAATCACAGGCCCAGAGTTATTAAGTCTATTGACAGATGCAATGTAATTTTCTTCAACAGATAACTGATCGCAGACCTGATAAGGTCTGAATGTGCCATGAATACTCCCTCATCTATTGTTCATTCTTCACTTTATTCATGCAATGCTCTTATTAAGTATATACACAGAAATAAAATAACTCAGATGCCTTAAATCTATGCTTAGAGATCTCATTTATGTAAAATTTCCTCATTCTATACAGCACTGCTCTGTAATTTTTGAGACTAAAAGACATAAAAGTAAAGACATGAGAACATAAAATGTGTGCACATCTGGGTATGGGAAAGATTTGAAATAAATTGTAGAGAAATAGACAGTGTCAGGCCCCTGCGCCACAACTTTCAGGATGCCAAAGTTGAGAGTCAACGCTATTTTGATGCTGGCTGTGAGAAGGGCTTGGCTTTCCCTTTGTAACACCTGGCAAGCATACACTTGAGCAATGACTCAGCACTGAAGTAGAGCTCAAGAACATGGGGATAACACCTGATATAGAGGGATGCAGAAGATGTAACCTTTTAAAGTTTAAGAGCACATGGTGCCCTTGTTGAAGATTCCATGTTAGGCTGCTCATAACCACCTGTAACTCCAGTTCTAAGTGGATCTGGTAGCCTCTTTTGGTGGACATAAACTCATGCAAGTGCCTGTAAGTACACATACAAAGATAAATAAATACGTAAAAAGTAACATCATCCTCTGAGTGCACATTTGGCACTCAGAGAATGGTGGGAAGGCATAAAATTTTCCAGAAATTTGAAATACTACTCTAAACTTAGAAAATGAAAAAAAATACAGTCCTAACCTAGGATTGAAAGGACTATGTATATGCCTGCCTTGAGAAAGGCAGATATTATATATAAATTGTGTGTGTGTGTGTGTGTGTGTGTGTGTGTTTGGGACCAGACTGCACAACCCTTTGGGAGGGAACCCGAGGACAGGGAGTCTAGTCACTTAATTTATGAAGATGTAGATGAGACCTACACCTTGTTATAAACACATAAAAATTAGGTTTGTGTTCTTATTAGGAACCAAAATGCTTTTAAAATGTAGATATATCACCATGTGCTCAACAGGAAGTGACTATGTACTGAACTTTAAGGTAAATCAATGATTATATCTGATTTTAAGAACATAATCAATATACAATTGTATAAGAAGTTGTTTAGGGAATGTATCCATGACCTTTGAGCTATCAAAGACTTGATTTTTATCAAACTTTGAAAGATACTCAGCAAGTACCTTTATTTTCCCCCACTGAAGTCTTTGGTTTTCTTAACTACGTTTAGCCAAATTAAGATGTTCTATTTTGTATACCTACTAAGAAAAATGTATTTCTTCTGGGGTGATCGTTTCCTATGACTAGGGGAAGTTGAGCTACTAGATTCCTTTAATAGGTGGAGTCTAGCTATTTTATATAAGGGGACTTTCAAAACCAATTTCAGGTATTAACCTACTCAGTGAAGAGTTTCCACTATGGTGAATTCTAGATGACTTCATTTGCTGCGGAATTTCTCTATCTTTCTAGAGAGGACACATTTAGCTGTGAATGTGGAGTTGGAAGTTTTCCAGCGTCCTGCCTGACTTCTGCAGTCCCACAATCCTGTAGCCGCTTTTAAAATAATTACTCAGAGACGATATGGCCTAATGGCTCAGGCTTCTTACTAGATGACTCTTACGTCTTAAACTAACCCATTTCTATAAATCTATACTTTGCCACGTGGCTTGTGGCTTACCAGTACATCTTGCTTCTCCTGGCAGCGTCTCCTCTGCTCTGCTTTCCTCTTTCCTCCCTCTCTGGTAGAATGTCTCACCTAACCTTATTCTGCTTCACCATTGGCCAAACAGCTTTATTTATCAACCAATCAGAGCAACACATATTCACAGTATACAGAACAACATCACCCATCATTTCTCCCTTTTCTTTCTATTCAAAAGGAAGGTTTTAACTTCAACATAGCAAAATTACATGCAATAGAACAGTTATCAAGCAAGAATTACAGTTACAATATCTAGTCTATTTGTATTTGGTAAAATTAAAAAAATATTTTATCTATCCTATATTTTTGAGTCTAAAGTTTTATATCTAATTTATCTGTTAGCTAGTGGTTCTTAGGACAGGTAGGACTCATAGTTGAGTCCTATCATTGGTACTTATGAAAGGGGGAATGTGGAGGGCCCCAAAAAGACTGAAAGGGTGGTCAAAAGCGGGGAGAAACTTTTGTGTACTGCGGCAGGAATCTGCCATGCTGCACTCAAGCCCACAGGCCATGAACCCACCATACTGTAGCTTAAGTCCACACACCACAGCATCTCTGTACCTTGGCATCTCTATATCTCAACCCACATGAGACATGAAGTAGAAAACTATTTTTGACTCTGTTATTTTGTGTTTAGAAGCCCTTTCTAAACTCTTTTAGGCCTTATGGAAATTCGAGAGCCCCACATTGGGTGCCAAATGTAGTTGGGAGTTTTCCTGTGTCCCACCTGGCATCTGCGGCCCCATGGTTCCATAGCCACTTTTAAAATAATTACTTAGAGACTTACATTATTTTTAAACTATATGGCCTAATGGCTCAGGCTTCTTGCTAGCTAGCTCTTATGTCTTAAATTAACCCATTTCTATAAATCTATACTTTGCCACATGGCTTGTGGCTTACCAGTACTTTACATCTTGCTTCTTCTGGTGGTGGCTAGCAGCTCTCCCTTGCTCTTTCTTTCTCCTTCTTCTCTCTCTAGTTAGAATGTCTCACCTAACCTTACTCTGCCTCACTATTGGCCAAACAGCTTTATTTATCAACCAATCAGAGCAACACATATTCACAGCATACAGAACAATATCACCCATAATGTATGACAGAGCCTAATCTTTTTTTTCTTTATTAAGAAAGTTTTTATTCAGTTTACATACCAATCACTGGTCCCCCCTCTCATCCTTCCTCCCACTCCCCCCAAGTCTTCCTCCTCAACCTGCCTCCCCTTCCCTTCTCTGAAAAGGTAAGGCCTCCTCCCATGGGGTGTCAGCAAAGCCTGGTACATTCAGTTGAGGCAGGACCAAGCCCCTCCCCTTGCATCAAGGTTGTACAAGGTGTCCCACCATAGGTAATGGGCTCCAAAAAGCCAGCTCATGCACCAGGGATAGATCCTGATCACACTGCCAGAGATCCTTCAAACAGACCAAGCTACACAACTGTCTCACCTATGCAGAAGGCCTAGTCTGGTCCTATGCAGGCTCTAGAGCTGTCAGTCTAAAGTTCATGAGTTCCTATGAGCTTGGTTCAGTTGTCTATAGATTTACCCATCATGACCTTGACCCCCCTTGCTCATAGAATCCCTCTTCCCTCTCTTTGACTGGACTCCCAGAACTTGGCCTGGTGCTTGGCTGTAGATCTCTGCATCTGTTTCCATCAGTTACTGGATGAAGGCTCTATGATGACAGTTAGGGTATTCACTAATCTGATTACCAGGGTAGGGCAGCTCAGGCACCCTCTCCACTATAGCTAGTAGTCTAAGGTGTGGTCATCCTTGTGAATTCCTGGAAACTTCCTGGGTACCAGGTTTCCTCCTACTCCCGTGATGTCTCCCTCTATCGAGATATCAACATAGCCCAATCTGAAGAATAACATAAAAATATTAATTACCTAACCCCAGTACTTGGGAGGCAGAGGTAAGTGGATCTCTATAAGTTCAAGGCCAGCCTGGTCTACAGAGCAAGTTCCAGGACAGCCAAGGCTACACAGAAAAACCTGTCTCAAACACACACACACACACACACACACACACACGTGCAAACACACAAACACATAAAACCAAAGCTGTCTGAATCATACCAGCCATGATGAATAATTGGGATAATAGTATGACCATTCAAAGGGCATCAATATGAACTTAAAATGATTTAAGCCAGTATATCCCAATAAATGAACTCTATTCAAAGAAACATGCTGCTGTAATCAAAGATGAAAACAATGATTTTTGGCTTATTAAATTATGCCGCCAATCATGATGGCACACATTTGTAACCTCAGCAGTTGGGAGGCTGAGGCAGGAGGATCAGAAGTTCAAGGCCAGTCTGGGCTACATGAGATCCTGTCTCTAGAAACAAACAAACAACCCTGTGTTGTAGTGGGTAGCCATTCCAGCTTTGGTCTGGAAGTTCCAACCCCCATTGAGGCTTCCGTAACTATCATGCCTACAAGGCGGGGCCAAGGGAGGGCCTGAAGACCCGAGATCAGGACGTCCGGCGCTCTCTTGTTTTCCTGGACCTGGATGCGAGAGGTAGACCAAGGAGAGTTCTCCACAGAACACTGCCGGACTGCGCTGCGTCTTTTTTAGAACTCGCCACCTACCTATCCCTTCATTTGTAAGTTACCCACTAAATAAATCTTCCTTTTAACTATGTGGAGTGGCCTTAGTAATTTCACCAATACTGTGTGCCCACAAATATTAATCAAAGAGAAATATAAACCCATGGCCAGGCTGGTATGCTGGTAGAAAGACAGGGCAGGCACACCCTCCCTCTGCCTGGTTAACAGGTGCTGGCTACCCAGGTCTTTGTTAATAATAAACCCAACAGGCCAAGGCTGAAGCAGAGATTGGGTGGGACTGTGCGGCATCCATCTCTGGAGAATGCTGGGAGAGGTTGAACAGAGGTTGAAGTCCCTTAAGACTGCTTAGGGAGTGTGGCCGTTTCAGCACCACCTTAAATTTGGATGTGTCCTCTAGACCTATGGGGGACAGATCCCCATTAAACCTCTGTGTTTGTGATTATTTGCAAGGGAAGCCTTAAGAAATCAATGCATTTACTGTGCTTTATTAAATGCCACACCAAACACACAAAGAAGAATATTGATCAGCAACTCATTCAGCACACTCTCATTACGTGTGCACTAATGGACCTTACAATAAAATGTAAAAAAAAGTATTCTGTGGTTTGTTTAGATAGTTTTTTTTCTGCCTCCATCTTTAGAAGAATAAGAGACATAAAATATTGGAAATTTGAAAGGGAAAAGATATATGAGCAAGGATAGGATCCTTTTGATATGAAAATTCTGAAAGCAATTTCAAAGTATAGAAAGGTGTTATTACTGAAAACACTGAAAAGAGATTCAGAGATATTCAACACAAACTCACAGTTTACCCAGACCTAAAGAATGGAACTGCCTCCTAGCTAATGACAGATGAAAGGGGCAGCATGCAGGAAACCAGCATTTATCATGCAGGAACCCACCGGCACTCAGCCTGCAGAAACCCACCAGCACTCAGCCTGCAGAAACCCACCAGCACTCAGCCTGCAGAAACCCACCAGCACTCAGCTGCAGGAACCCACCAGCACTCAGCTGTAGGAACCCACCAGCACTCAGCCTGCAGGAACCCACCAGCACTCAGCCTGCAGAAACCCACCGGCACTCAGCCTGCAGAAACCCACCGGCACTCAAACACTTTCCAGTTGTGACTTTACATTCTCTGCTGTTTCTCTATCTCTGAGATGGTTCCCATTGTGATGTGCTATCCCCTGGGGTATCAATCACATTACAGTATGCCCTCTAATGTAACATGGAGTAATATGGTTGACACAGTCCACTGGGGTTTGTCATGGTGTTGCATGTCAGCCAGGACACTTTTATGAGCTTTGTTTAACTAAAAAAGGGCAAAGTATTCCATATAAAATCACATCATGATACAACAGGGAAGGGAAAAA